>WKLE02001558.1:0-15747 GCA_014885115.2 Asterionellopsis glacialis | reverse complement strand
TCACCAAAGAACAAATATCAGCAAATGAGGGTGGCAATCGCAGAATACCTGTCCCATCGGCAAGATCAGTCGCTGTTTCTGCGCTCATGGAAAACAAAAAGTCACAATCTTCTGAATTTGCTCTCCAAAGATTAGAACAGGATCGATCATTTACTTCTTTATCGGACCAACGAGATCGATCATTTGCCAGGCTATTGGTAGTCACTGCCGAAAGACGTAGAGGTCAGATTGATAAGATTTTGGCACAATGTATGACAACATCCACACCAAAGAGGGTAAGAGGGCTTCTTTTTCCTACATGATGCACAAAGATTGTACCGATACATTTTCTCTGCGTTTTTTTTTTTTTTTTACAAATCCATGAAACTTACAAAAATACTTTTTCCATTTTGAAAACGACTCCTGGTAGGGGAAACAAGACGCGTTTGTCATTGCGTGTCTTCGTTTAGGTGCAGCACAACTACTGTTCCTTGATGTTCCACATTATGCAGCTATCAAGGAAACAGTTCAAGTACTACGAATGAATCCAAAATTGCGTATACCGTAAGTTATGTTGGATAAAAAAGGCTTTTCCCTACCTCGGGGATAATTCCGACTATTGTGCCATCTATGAATTTTTTAAGTATTCATTCACCACTTGCATCTCTTTTTTCTTACAGGGAACCTAAGATTAAATTTGCAAATGCAGTTCTCCGGAGAATTGGACGAGAAGGTGAACAAATGCTTGAATCTCTTACTACTCCGTTAGATAACCTCTCTCCATGGCTGTTAGACGAATGGAACGCATTGTGGGGAGAAGAACAAACTAACAAAATGGTTGATCAAATGATGGAAGAACCTTCTATTGACCTCTCCATCAAGTCTATTGGGAAAACAACCAAAGATCGCAATCTCGAGATAGAAAATGTGCAAAAAGAGTTTGGTGAAAGTGCAACAATTCTTCCTCATGGGTCTATACGGGTGGGTAAAAATACGACTGGAGCAGTTACAGAATGGCCTCTTTACAATGAAGGTCTGTGGTGGGTACAGGATGCCTCTGCAACCCTCCCTGCGATAGCATTACATAATGCCTTGGAGGATAATTATGGTAACGTTAATAATTTGCATGTTGTGGACATGTGTGCTGCTCCTGGAGGAAAAACAGCACAATTAGTGTCACTTGGATTCGGGTCCGTAACTGCCATCGAAGTAAGTCCAAGACGAAGTCGACGCCTTGTTGAAAATTTGGAAAGATTGAATTTCCAGGAAAAGTGTACCGTTGTGGTGAATGATGCATCAAAATGGATACCAGATGAATCCAACGTTGCAGGTGTCATTGTTGACGTACCCTGCAGTGCAACCGGAACTGGAAGTAGGCGACCAGACGTCTTGCGGAGAGAAAAATGCTCATTAGACAATCTTCTGGAAACGCAAGAGCGTTTAGCAAAACATTGTGCTGAAAACATTCTGGACGTTGGTGGGATTATGGTATACGCAACTTGCTCCTTGCTGAAGCAAGAAAGTGAAGACCAGGTGCAGAAAATGATCGATTCTAGTAACGTAGAAACATTGCCTTTTGTACCTGGTGAGATACCTGGTTTTGACAAATCCATTGATCAAAACGGATGGCTTCGGGTTCTTCCCGGGGTTTTGCCAGAGGAGTTAGAAAGTTGCGATGGCTTCTTTGTAGCAAGACTCGTCAAAGTTGATAGGCTGTAATCAATAATAATTCATAGAGAACGTATCTTTATGACATTGTGTTCGATTGTAAGAGCATACTTAAAATTATACCGATATTATGTTGTTACTTTGCACTCTAGCTAGAGAATCTTGAGAACAAAGGGAGCAAGGATCAAACAAAACGTACCTGCAAAAGTCCAACACCAAAAGCTTGCACCAAAAGCTTGGCTGACAGCTAGAGCCCCAGGATAGTCCCAATGATTAGTCCCAAAGAATCAGCCATGTCGGAGAGTGCAAATGCCATGGAATACTTTCCAAATTTGTGTCGGTCGACAATGTCAGCTAGTAATGCTTGGGCGACAGACCCATTAAAGGTCAATGCTAAGCCAAGGAGACTGACACGGACAAGGAACGAGTCAAGACCGAGCAGTCCGCAAAGTGCAAAAAATATCAAAGACAATGTTGCCAGAAGTAAACTCCCACATGGAAGTCTTGAACGAGACATACGATCACTCAAGTAACCAGCGATCGGTGTTCCAACTAGGTAGCAATCGTAATAACAAAAGATCTTTGAACTATGAACAATTTGGAATTTTTACCATCAAGAACTAATTTGTGACAAGGGTTTTGATTACTTACACCCATGACAGCATTCATGCAAAATATATAGCAGCTGCAACAACTAAAACGTCCGAGTTGGTTGAACTTGAAAACAAAACTAGTCACCTGCTAATACAACTCCGTATTTCCAGTTTGATATAATTCGATTAATCAACTTACTTAAAGCTTTCACAGTCAGTTAATCAATCAACAGGCATTGTCTACGGTAATAGTAGTCCAGAAAGTTCACTTCTCACGGCCAACTCATGGTCGATGTGCTGCAAAGAAAAACTCTGGACTAAATTTTACCGAGCTGATCAATTGAAATATACTGTGCTCATATTTCTTTTACGAATGAAAATTTCTGTATTTGTTGAAATGTTTTTTCCTAAATTTTAAATAGCGAAGAGTCCACTGTCTAATCATGAACAAACACTCATTTTTTTCTTCTCCTCTAGACTCCCATGGTAGCTGAATGTCAGAACTAACAGTTGCTCTGAGTTCAATGTAGGCATTTCATTTTGTTCACTTACATATAAGCTGTTTATATTGTGTATTGAAAAAATCCCCACATTCACACAATTTTTTTCATCGTGAATATAAACCATCTTCCTTTTTTGATTTGTTCGGTCCGTCTTTTTCTTGAATCAAATCAATTATTCCTTTTTGTTTCTTGTATAAAACAATATCCACCTTTCTATTTCCCAATTATAATTAGTCTTCTCCTCCATTTTTTTACACGGAATGACATGAATGACTCCGTGCTAAATCAATCTTTAGTTTTTCCCGCAATTCTGGTACTTTACTCACGACATGTTCATCGTAGGGTCTAGCTTCATAATCAATATGGACAAAGCACCGTTCGACTTCTTCACGGCCTTCAATTTCATATTGCAAATCCATTCCTAAATCGTGACTTTCAAACAACAAGGTTTCACGTTCCATGACAACTTCCAATTCCACTAAAAACTTAGGACCAAAGTGGTAGGCACGACACACATCAACCTTCATGCGTTCATCAAAGTTGGCTGCAATTTCCGTCAATTCTTGAATAAAGTCTTCCGGAGCAGATTTGCCCGTGAGTTGTTCAATTTGTTCCTTCCCTGTCATGTACCATGAAAAAATAATATAGGCGGAAATAACAATGGCACCGACGGGATCTAAAAACCACAACTCAGGAGACCTCAAGGCAAACAACAAGGCTACGGCAGCTACAGCATTCGACAAGGCATCATTCCAATGATCTTGTGCAAGAGCTTCTAATGTTGGATCACCGACAAGTATCGATTGTTTCCCACTCTTTTCATCAAAGTAGGTGTTATTGGCAGCTTTTTGACATAGGACCAGCAAGCCTAATTTGACAACGACGATAATAAGCATGGTATAAAAGGCTTTCATGGTGGCATCTTCAATACCGCGTTGATCAATAAATAACGCTGTTAAGGATTCCTTGATGACCTCAAAGGATGCCATACCCATGAGGGCAGCACAAGTCAAGACACCCAAGGGTTCTAATCGGGAGGCACCTGCTGGATAATGAGCTGACGAACGTTGTAACGAGGAATGTCGTTCGGTATAATTTAATACCATTTGTGATACAACATCCAAGACTGAATCGACCAAGGCTGCCAAGACAGAGAGAGATAATGTTTGAATGTAGGCAATCAATTTACTGACGGTAATGATTAAATTGACATAGAGAGACAAGTCAATGGCAATTCGACGAATTTTAGAATCTCTTCGTGAGCTGTCTTCATAGTTGGATATATCGTAAGAACCGTCCGATGCCATTTCCGCACTACCTAATTTAAACATTAATGATTTTTGTTCGTTACTACTAGTATTGTTGTTGCTGTCAATACTTGTGGATCCATAGTTAGGACTCATGTTGGGCTCCCCAAGCTTGGCTGTATCGCTAGTGCTCATTCTCTTATTAATTGTGTCGACTTGGGAAATGTACTGTAGAAAGTAAGGAGGTGCTGTTCTCTCTCTCTCTCTAATGTGTTTGTCTCTATTTCCTAGTGTGATATCTTTCTCACTCTCTCTTGCTCAAAAAGTTCAAACGGAGACAAGTTCTCTTTTAAAGGTTTTTGATGAGATCGCGAAAGCAACTGCAGCAGCCTCTACTAGAGAGCAACTAACTGACTGGTTGTTTGAGTGGACTGTATGCTGTGACCACTACTTGTCGGTCTGTGACACACAGCCACCACGAAAATCCCTATGCAGTAGTGAAGTACACTTGAAAAAAAGAAATGTTCTGCCAATGAGATACCAGCAATGAATGTAGAAATCTACATCAACCTGATACGTGTCTTCTCTGGTACAATTAGGACTATAGAGGACTCCGGGGCATAAGTAGTAGTTCCTGCAATGACCGCACGCGGGAGTAGGCGATGCTGGCGATTTCGAATACCGCGTCTGGCCGGCGGCTCGGAAGGCAAGGACACACCAGGTACAGTACGTGCGAACCGGTAGATACATACCGTGGTACACCAAACGAATCGTCCGCATGCCCAATGCCAGCTGAAATCTAACTCTAATGGATGGACATCCAATGGTACATTTTTTTGGTGTATCCATATGGCGCGCACCATGTGTTGCGCACAAGAACACAACGAGATCTTTGCTTTTGGGGTGTTGCTGTGTGTCCGTTTACCGACCGTCTGTGCAACAGACAGATATCAATACATAGGACCTACATAAAAGAGCCGGTCATGCTTCCTGCGAAAGACATGGATCTTGTTCAATTGTATATCTAAACCATGTAAGTAGAAATTTACATAATATTTGTACTGTACATATAATGAAAATAACCCATTGGTGGAAAATGAGTACTGCCAGTACTAGCAACAGCAAGAGCGAAAAAATAATAAATAAGAACCCACGAGCCACGAGCGGTTGTGGATCCAAAAAAAAGATACACTGCTCTAGCTGGGTGTGAAAAAAAAACAAAAAACAGCAGGCAGCACTCGGAACCGCCCACAGGGAGAAAAAGAGAGCAGAAGAACGGAACTCTGGCATAATATAGCCATAGACTGCTTTGGAAAGCAGCAACTAACTACACCACACAGTAGAGATTGTTCGTCCACCACAACCCACAAAACACTCGAACCATACTTTTCTGCTATTTCTATCATATACAACGTGTAGGTATATTGAAAGCAGGAGATCTCTAGCAATTAGATATCCAACAAAGACATTGTCAAAACCTTTGAGCTCTCGTCCGAGACTTTTTTTATTGTTCTTTCAGAGCAACTCCCATATTTGACTATCATGAAATACAATTATAATGCATTACTGCTACTTCTTTCGGTCGGTAGTCGTATTCCTGTTACCGTTACTTCACAATCATCATCACCATATTCCAATGTAACCTTATCTTCGATGGATGGTGATTTATCTGTTTTGGTTTACTTACCAAGGTCAATCAATCCCAACAAACCAGCATTTTATCAATCGTCACGATTTGAACATGGATCCATGATTGGTGAAATTACAACAAATTTTGGTGGGGAAAAACATGTCCTTTATGGGAGTGATCGTTGGAGACTTCCTCATAATCCGTATTGGACCGAGAGCGGTTTGGGTTTGGCATCGGAATTTGGTGTGGGTGATGATGGTGCTTTTTGCACATACAAATGTGGTTGGCATGAACGTGAGGGTGTCAGCAATGGTGTATTGGGTTACATAGAAGCCAAAATTGGGGAACCATTCCTTAAAATTGGTGTTGGTACACTTGTCAAGGGACAATGTGCACATTGCGATTCATCGGAAAATTATAAATTTAATTCACCCTATAACTTTGGTTCATTACCTCAATGGACTGTACAAGAACAGACAGCATCATCGTTAAAGATGGAACATGAAGCCGTGCTGCATGCTAAGAAATTATATGGCTATCGATTACGTAAGGAAATATCTTTAGATGAGAATGTGCTGAGTGTCACATCCGTCTTGACCAATTTGGGACAAGATGCGTTTACAACGCCCTGGTATTCACATCATTTTTTTACATGTGATAATCGACCAGTGCAAAATGGTTACAGCACAGAATTAATGATGAAAAAGATGAAACCACAAATTTATGATGAACCTGGTGTATTTTCATGGAGTAAACCTCTAAAGGATTATGCTAAAGTTACGGCATCCAGTGATGGTAAAACAGAATCTTCCATAAAAATTGACATTGAAAGGACAGTTGAGCCAGATGCTAAAATTAAAGCTGAATTCCCTAGAGATGATGATACAACTGGTGCATTCACGATTGATGCTTGTGGGATTACTCTAAAGGAAGAAATCCCAGAAGTTGGGGGTATAAAAGATAAGGTGGATATGTATGCCTTTAATCTTTATATTGAAGACGGAACGCTATCTCCCGAGCCTCTTGTTTTGATACATTTAGAACCTGGTGAAACTATTTCATGGACACAACGAATTGAAATTGAAGCGGATCAAAAGTCATCATCATCACAAGGAGCAGGAGTTCGAGCCCCTGTGGCAGCGGCTTTTACAGCTAATGCTAACGGTGATGCAGCATCAAGACATAGTTTGTCTTTGTCATTAAGAGGTGCTTACTTTTTGCTCTTGATTGGATTTACTACATTAGGAGTCATACTCATGTTCATCACATCATTATCATCATCGTCTATTCAACGTAGGGCTCACTATACCTCAATACCATCAACTGATGAAGAAAGCGAGTGAAAGAAATTGTCTGTCTTTTTTAGTGAAAAAATAGTAAACCATGGTATTTTTTTTGGTGGTGTTGTATCCTCAGTCTCCAGTATACTACTGCATTGTCTACTTTATGGTTTCAAATCGCAAAACGTGGAAAAGAAACCTTGTAATGGTTCTTATTACTTTTTTATTGTTGAACACGCAGTCCCAAAAATAATTTACAGGTCACTCCAAAATTACTTTCAATTAAAACTTTCAGACATCTTCCGTTTGACTCTGCTTTTTTTTGTGATCTCATTTTGCATCAAGTTCTCAACAGAAGAATCATTTCCTGGTTTATCATTCATTTAAAATAGAAGCCATCAAGATGACTCTCTAGATTTTAAAATGACGCCCTTTTCTAGAATAGCTGTGTTTTGAAAAAGAAAGCAGTGTATCAATGAGAGTCTTTGGTACTGCACAAGTATTTTGTGAATATAAAACAGAATTTTGGTTGTCTCAGATTGTGACAACACAAATTCATATTAGAGAAAAAACAGGAGATAAGCTTTCGATCTCCGTGTATGGTCGTCCTTCATCTCTTAGATTCAGTACTGCAGGAGGATTGAGGGCGGGAGGTGATGAATTGACAGAGTTGACTCTGAGAACACGCAATTCTAAGGTCGGAATCCCATGTACCGAGGGTGTGGCTACTCCGGTTTTTATCATATGAATAGGTGAGAAATGGCAATTGATTGTTCGTTCGTATACGATTTTACAGTAATTACAGCGATTACAGTGGCTGTTCTATGCGCAAACTTCAACCCAACTTCTTTGACAAACATAGCACAGCCCAAATTTTTCCTAGTGCAAGATCGAAGTGAAATATGGATCGATCTTTGAATTCACATCTTTCCAACTTCTTTTCATGTACCATTAGGGCTCACTCCATATCATCATCCATGTCCTCCTCCATATCATCTTCCAAGCCCTGGTTCTCCATATCATCTTCCATGTCCAGAGGTCCCCACTCATCTTGACCATCTCCCGTGATAGGAATTTCAGGAAATTCGATCTCCACGCCAGAAATATTTTTCCAACAACCGCTTGGCGCTGCACGGAGAAGATTAGCAAGGAAAAGCTCAAACTCTTCATGTTTGGTTTCCGTGTCACCTGGAAGACCATCCAATGCCCCGATGGTATAGTTACTCTCCATTGCCTGTACGGATTCCTCCTTTCCTTTATCTTTCTTGCCCTTTTTATCCATGTCCTTACCCTTGCCCTTACCAAGCCTACGTGCGTTATAGTACTGTCTCGACCAGTAATTGTAATCACGTCTCGCCTTAGCAGGATCTTCACGCACTCTTTCCTCAAACTCGGCTTGCAATCTGGGCAAGTCCTTATATCCGAGAAAACAATGAGTTCTGAAAAGCAAATAGATATGATATGAATTCTGTAAGAGAGACTGACAGATGGAGGATTGAATCCTACAACATTAAATACGGCAATGACACAACAAACAGGGAAAAGGGGTCACTTACGCGCAACGTGGGTTCCAATCCATGTACCACCACCTAGGCCAGTGTCCGGCAAAGGGATTATTATAAGGGACATATTTCAGAATTTTCCAAATCATTCGACAGAGTCTCCTGCCTTTTCTTTCTGGCCTTTTGCAGTCTCTAATTGTCATATATTTAATTTTGTAGTCTCTAGGGAAAGGCCAACGAATACTAGTGTAATGTTTACCACCCTTTTTACACGTATCCTTTTCATAGGGGAAAAAGTAACGACAAAATTTATAATTAAGACGTCGGCCGCTCCCTTCCTCATCTTCATCTTCATCTTCAACGTCACCTTCTTCGTCGGAGGTTTTTACAGCTGCCCCTACTTCGACAAGGGCGTGAAGTAATGCATCCGCAACTTCCTCAGTAGTTACGTTCCCTGCAGAGTTGATAAATGCCTGGCTGTCTGCATCATCTTGGTAGACAGCAGTACCATGGACTATGTTATAGGCGGTTGGAAGCAACCTTTTGAAGTATTCTATGTCTGATTCATTCGGCTCACAGGTATCGCCGATGAAGTCGACTCGGGCATACTGAAGTTGAGGTGGTATACCAGTATCTTCAGCTACTTCGGTAGCAGCAAAGCACCCAGAAAAGGCTAGGAAAAAAAATGTAGAAAGGAGAGCAAACTTCATGTTTGCGACTGGCTTTATACCGAGTTGAGCGGCTATTCAGCTATAATTGATATTTCCAATTCCAAGCTTGTGTGATGCACTTGACTAAGAGCTTGAAATTATGAATAGATCATGAAGTGCACAAATGGAGGGGAACTCTTTACCTTCGCTTTCGAGTAGTTCAAAGTGAATACCAGTGACTGTGTAGGCTACATGATTCGCACGGGAAACCCTATATTACAATTCTGGAAAACTTCATTTTCAGTGCCACTTTTTAAAACTCCTTTTGGTACGAAATGCGTACGTTTCAACAACGATAGGTGTCGCCGCCGCCGCCGCTACTTGACAACTCCGACGAAGATATAAAATTTATCTGGTATTATTTATTTCGTGGCTCAGCGAACCTGACATTTTGTGGCCAGTGAATCTTAAGTAAAACTGAAACTGTTCCAAGAGTGTTAAGTAGATACCCACGACTTGTAAAGGTGGCTTTCTGGCGCGGCGGTCTTGGATGCCTTACGACAGAGAATTCGGCCGTCTCCCGTGAAAAAAGTCATTTCATGTAAGTTTGTAAAGGCGGTACAGGACGATCGCCGCCGCAAAAAATGAGTCATAGGTACCGTACTAGTATTAATACTGGTACCTCTGGATCCCAGTGTCTGGGCCTTCGAATGCTTGTGCGACCTGTACCTGTACATGAATCGCGTATAAAAATTCGTAGAAAATGCTGTCCCCCTCGAAAACGGGAGTGCCCTTTGCCCATTCCGCAAAGGAGCGAGAATTTGTTCCAGAAACTGCGACATTTTCAACAGAATTTGGTGTTGTGCAATAAGATTCCATGTAATCAAGATTCCATCATAATTGTCGAAGAACTATAATACTCCTATTATTTTTGATTATTTCCTCAAAATACAGGTACGTACCGTTATTAGACTAAACTCTTGTACCAGGTATTTAAAAAAAAATACTTCCTTACTATCAATGCCAGTTATTATTATTACGAAACACTGTAGGTCCAACCAACTTACTATCTGTACTGTCATTTGACATAAGTTACCAGAGGTGTACCTGGTACAATATTGTAGCCATTTCCTTCTGTACCAGTCAGGCAGGTACCACTACCTGTTACAACAGGTACCTGGGGTAGGGCCTACTCGGAATCTACTGGGTACGGTCGGTACCTGGTACGGTATATCAACATTTTTTTATCGGGGTGATCGGCGGGCGATCGCGATGTGACAACTTCGATGTCATCTGTCATCTTCTGTCATCTGTCATCTTCTGTCATCTGATCTCTAGGACTACGAATTTTTTGGTGAACCAATTGAAATCCTTCTTGCGTCGATCGAATGTCTGAAAACGTATCAAATACGTACGTAAATTTTCTATAATGTATAATACTCTGCTCCACGGTAACTTCAACGTTTGTACATAATGGAGGCCTTAAACAACTGGTGTCTAAAGTGCGCGTCATCGGATTATCTTATGTATTATTGGAAATACCAACGGGACATTAGTACTTTTTATATTATAGTAAAGAGGGAGACGTATAGGTACAAATCCATATGATTCACCAAGTACAGGAACTGTACAAAAGAACCGCAATCAGCTCACGCTGACACCAGCGTTCTTTTTTTGTGTCAAAATACAGAAATAACGGGATTCATCAGACCTCTGTTATATCAAATAATAGGACTCCAGTCTGTGCAGGGACAATTTTTGACAGGAAAGTGTCACGAAATCAATCAATTTGGAAGTCCCCAGTTGATTAGATGTACGACTTATTTCAAACATCGTTGGCTCGATCGTTTTCATTCATTCAATTATTTTTATCAATCTGGAATCAAAGTAACAATATTAATATTAGACCATGCCAAAAATAAGTAGAAGGCGTTACAGCATATCAACAAGTGATGAGTTCGGCAGAATACAGAATATGTCTGCGCCACCAAGAAAAGTGTCGTTCGAGACAGCTTCGGAAGATGAAGAGTCATCCCAATCATCTTCTTACTCAATAACATCCTTGCCAACAATGTCGCTCGATGAAGAAAATCAACCACAAGAACAAAAAGGGAGTCTAAGGAGCTTTAAGCGAAAGGAGGGCGGCTTCATGAAACGCCCAACACCTTCCGTTTGTTTGTCAGCTATGGCTAGTCACAAGCGAAAGAATAGTAGCCAATGTCTTCGTCAAGTCGATGCGCCAATACCGTACACTTCGGAACCATTATCACCTTGCTGGGGTCAATTTGTGGATGTAATTCCAGATGAAACTGAATCGGATTCTCCTCGGGTACCATACAATTCTCATTCAATCGAAGAGTCGTCAAGCACGTTTGGCTATCAACCATATCCGTCCGTCGGTCGGTGTCAAACTAAGCGACGTCGTGCTCTATCTCCAAAGCAAAGGGACCAACTCGAAGAGGGATTTCTTCCCGGGTTTTTGTTGAGCGTCCCATGTAATAACGGAGAAACAACCCAGGAACAAGAATCGTCGACAACTGCCCCGATGTTACCTAAAGCCTACCTATCTACAAGAGATGTTCTCGGTGCTCTTCAATCACTCACATTTTAAATCAAAGCAACATTTTGAAATTGATCAAATATTATTAACTATTATCATTATTTTCAAAAGAAACCACTGAAGTCTTTTAACAATAGAGATGAAAACCCCAGGAATTGAAGGTGTGCGCATTAAGTACTTTACAAGCATCTCACAGCTGGTCCATATTACATTATATACTAGATACATTCATTCAAGCGATAGCTTCATATTTTACAACAATTTTAACTAATAGAAGTACAAGTTACCAACTTACAATAAGTTTTGTTTGAAACCTTTTTTTGCATTTTGTCATAGCGTTTCGACCGCCATAGATATGTTTGGACAATATGCACACACATGACCTCATAAGGCGGTACGTTCAACATTATCAATTTATCTGGTACATTTAAAGCACGGACAAATGGTGAATGAACGTAAGTATTGAAAAGGAAAACAAAAAGGTGAAACCAGCACATTTGGTTTTGGAGATTTTTAGAATTTAACGTTAATACCGAGATAAATCTGGACACAAAATATTCATTTCTCAGTCGAGATTGATAGTCTGAATTCCATGTGCTGGAATTGATGCTGTCAAAACCACCTCATCTCCATTCTTGAGGGCATAGTTGGCTCCAACTGCTGCTTCATTCAAAACAACGACGGTGCTCTTTTTACTTCCATTCGGAGTATCAAAAGCACCAACTTGCAAAAAGGGCCAACCAGTTGTCATGCAGACTTCATTTGCTAAATCACCCTCACTGAAGAAAGCAGATGTGATTTCTCCATTCTCGGTTACAGTCCATTCCGCCTAGAAGGTGAATTAAAAAAGGACAAAAATAACGCCCAAAAAATATTGAGAATATTGAAAATGGCAATGTTCATCCTGATGTTTGTGAAACAAGGTTTCACAAAGAACTTACCGCATGAGATTTGCACTTCCCAACCGAGACCTGACCACCACCCCTTGGACCATAAGCTCCACCTCCGTTGCTGGGAGGAACTAGGATCAAGCAACTTTCTTCGGGTGCTGACTCCACGTTCGCCAATCTTAGAATCATTGTACCGCTCTTCGATGATGCAGGTAAAATTTCAAAAACACCGGGAAACGGTTTGTCTTCGTCATCATCTTCGTCATCATCATCCGTAACTTCTGCGTTGTATACGTCTTGGCAGTCCATCATAACCAAACCCTGGAAAGACGAGTCTGGCTTGCTAGCCAGGCATGATGTAGTAGGTCTTCCCAACCAGTCATGACCAAATACTCGTAGCTTCATGTCGAAAGAAAACTTAAATTGTTGCCTGGTGGAACCTTCACATGGCCATGTGGTGATTTCGATACCGTTTCTAGCCAAATCATTGATTCCACCTCCAGCAACGGTTTGACCTTTAGGTCTGAAGATTTTTCCTTCGCTTTCACTCTGCTCAACAAGTGCCATAACAGCTGTAGATCCAGGCCTGACATGGCGAGAAATATGACCCATGTAGAAATATAAGGGTTGCACTACAACACCCACATCCAAATATTTGGCGGGGATACCAAGAGCATCAAGCTCCTCACGAGTCCTCAAGTCCCCGATGATTGGACCAAATGGATGGTCATGTTCCTCGAAGGGAGGGAGTTCGTATCCCAGTTTGTCTGGAAGAGCGGTTGAATCCGCGGCGCGGTGGGGAGCAGCCAGGATTGGTCCATCACACATGTTTCCGAGATGATTAGGCCCTCCTTCTGCATCTAGGATAAGATTCCATTCCACCCATCCATTACTTCCAGCAGCAAGATCGCCCAGAATCGCGTGCGCATAGCGTTCTGCTCTGTACCAACTTACATCAAGACTTCCTCCAGCATAACCAGTTGACGGACAATGGCATGCCTCAGACCCTAGCACAATGTGATCTGAATTTGCGTCAAAATTCTTCAAGTCTGCAATCACACGGTGCATATTGGCTTGTCCACTTGCTCCGTCCATAAGCCGGTCCATACCACCGGCGTACCAATGAATCGCGGTACCATCAATAAATTTAGATGCAGGGTGTTCCGGATTTACAAGATAGTTCACCCATGCGGGTGCGTGATCCTTATTATGATCAAACATAAAAATTTTGACGTCAGGGTGCAATTCTCGTAGAGTAGGCCCCAAGTGATAAGCAAGGAAATCTCCTTGTGTTTCGGGCGTGTATGAACAGGCTTCCCAGGGTGCTGGGAACTCGGGTTCATTTTGTACAGTGACTGCAAAAAAGTCAATACCCAAATCGGCATCTGTATAGTACATAAGAAATAACATTAGTTACAATAAATCAATTGTGTGGAAAAGTTTGTTTCAGAAATAATACGTACATGCTGTGATGAATTTGGCAAAGTACAATGCCCAGGATTTCGCATAACGAGAATCGGCTCCAGTTCCTTCACGCAGACAACTTGGCTGTTGACTATTGGTCATGTTCTCTGCATGAAGAGCATCTTCGTCGTCATCGTCCGTTGGTGCCTTCATCCATGCAGGTGGTGACCAAGGAGAAGCAAAAATTTTTAAAAAGCCATCCTGCGAATAATCCGTACTGTCACCAGTAGCGGATGATCCCCAACTTTCCTTTGCCTTTGAGACGGCTGCCTTCATCATGTCGATCATTCCTGACTTGACGTCATGTTCGACACCGGTGTCGAAATCTTTCAACTCGAAGTCCCCGTCAGTTTCATCAAAGCTGTAAGACTTGACGCTAAAGTCACATGAATTCATATGAACCCGGCCAACACTAGTAATTAGTGAAAAGAGGAGAGAGAAAGTTAGCCCAGGATCGAAGAAGCGACGTTTGGCTACATTATTTACTTTGACATTCAACGTGTGTTTCTTTGTTACCACGTTACATTTATTCCACCACCCGTTACTTACCTATATCCGAGACCACTTTTTCCAAAAAATAATTCCATAACAGCTTCTTGACCTTCTTTTGACAGTGTGTGGTAGTTTAAAGATGAAGCTTCAGTAAAAGCACCACCAAAGCCCATAATTGGATTCTTGCGGTCGGAGAACGCAGGTTTGGATGTATCTACTTGAACAATAGCATCGGGAAAACCATAAGCATTCATATCAGGTGTCTTTTTGTTGGTACACAAAACGGGTGTCCATTGACGACTAGGTTCGTCCTTGCTGGTTTGGGTGATCTCAACTGATTGACTTCCATAAACTTCACATACTGGTCGATAGAGAATCTTTGAAATATCTTGATCGGATCCAGTTGTTATGGAAGTCTCTCCAGAAAATAATGCAGTACCAATCCAAGAGATACCAACAATAAAGCCTCCAAGGATTGCACCTTTCATCGCGGCAGAATGCATTTTAGATGATGATACAGCAGAGCTGTCACTATCAATTTCGGCATGACTACCATTCCCTTGTAACAAGCGGCTTTCTTCACCTGCTCGAGACATGTTGATGACTTGTTACAACAATCGATTGTCTTCTTATTTTGGTCGTGTTCCACTCTAAGACACAGACTTCTGGCGAAAGTTGTGAATGAAATGTGCGGTGATGTGACAAGACGTAACCAACAGGAAGATCCTAAGATCCTACGGTGATGGCAAATGCTGGCAATAGAACTTTGGATGGATGGCGTGCAAAAAAGACACACACCCTCTCTAGAGTAGAGACTCTACTGTCTGTACCAGTGGATCTTCCAGATCTTTTAACTGCTGGTATAATACCTGATACTTGAATACAAATACATCTTTTCTCTTTTCTTTCGTCTTTTTACCTTACTCGTGCAGGTACACTTTTGAACGCCTCCCACTCTACATAAGATCTGGTATATATTTCAGTTAAAATGGCGATACCCCTTGACGCGTATTTTCGTCCAACGGCGGGTGGATACTTTTATTGGGAGCGATCCATGCGCAGAACCCTCATTCTCTGTGAATCTGTGAAACGTTACGTCATCAGCCATTTTTTTCATAATTCGTACATAGTAAAGTCCTGCTCTACCGTATGACTTGCGTACCAGGTACCTGGTACAGAGAGGAAACATAATATTCTACGTACGATTAGTATCTGTACAAGGTAAAACTGCAGGCTGAACACATCTGGAACTCTTACGGTACACATCTGACTGTCTATCTTCATTCTAG
>WKLE02001556.1:34003-44523 GCA_014885115.2 Asterionellopsis glacialis | reverse complement strand
TCTTGGGAACATTGGCTACAATTTATCGCCAAGGCAAGAATTATGCAGATTGTGAAGCGATGTTCGACATGAAAATGAAGGTAATGGAAATCTACCACGAATCCTGCAAAACAAATTGGACATGATTCAATCAAATGCCACGACGGGTTGGAATACAAGATGAATATTATCCGGAGTAATACGTGCTATCAATTGGAACCATACGAAGAGTGTGAAGGACTATTTATAAAAATCACCAAACATGACATCAAATACAACTTTAATCTTGATTGTCAACAATATTTATTTGTACATGACAGTGGGCATTTTTAACAAACCATCTACATTGAAAACAATGGAAAGTTTAACAGATGAAGATTGTCATGACATTTGCAAGGTATACGCACTACCCCAATTGTACATTACTATGAAAACTAACAATCCTATTGAGGAAGATGCCACGCTTGGACTAAATCGAACAATTTTTCGTTTGAAGGGTAAGGAAATAAATACATGTTGTTATGCATGTGACAAAGATGTAGGAATTGAAAATTTGAAGCAATGTTCGAGATGCAAAACGGTAGCCTATTGTGGACGTGATTGTCAACGTCAACATTGGAAACAACACAAGAAAGAATGTGCCCAGGTGTTTGAAAATTACTCTACTTTGGTCTCCATGGGGCATCCTGGATTTACACCGGAAGAGCTAGAAAGAAAAGAAAGCGTAAAAATGATTTCCAAACAGATACGAAAAACTAAAAAAAAGGGTGCACCCAAGTATGACAGCCTTTGGATTGGTCGCACCGGGAATGCCCATACCAGAGGGTGTACCACCGAACTTTACATTGAAACAGGAGGCAACCATGGAATTTAGAATTGGTCCATCACGTAAGGAAGGTCAGTTAGGAAACTTAAAAGGTTAATTGGCCTACAGAGCCTACTATGATGAGTCGTTACTACTTCGCTCATGGCTCTTTTTGTATGAGAGACTCAAGTTGTTGTTTTTGCCGTTCCCATTTTCCTGCATCTCCTGGTGGTAGTTCAGGATGTCTTAAAATCATCTCAAAAGCTTCTAGACCTTCCCTGCCTCTGTCTGTCTTTGCAAGATTAGGATCGCCTGTTGCTACGCCAGACAACTCACGCATGAGGATACAATAATTCATCAAATGTTTGTATTCGACTAACGAATTGGAATTTTTTGTTCTTTTTAAGCAAGTCTTGAAAGCTCTATAGGCTTGTTCTTTTTCGCCCAAAAAGACTGAGGCAAGACCATAGTCACAATAGGAAAAGTGCGGAGCTCCATGATTAACATCTCGATTTTCCATTTCATGAAAGCTCAAGTTGGCGGCTTTCAAAACAATTTGATCTTTCCCCGCCTTTGCACCCTTTCGTAACAATGCTGACCCCTTAATACCATACATCTGTGCCTTCAATTCATCTATTACCGTTGGCCGTTTGTGAAAGAGACCCTCCTCTCCTTCATCATGACTCTCAATAGCATATTGATCTGAAGCTTTCAGCGCTCGATCCAATAAGGGAAAGACTTCATCAACAGTTCCATTCAAGTGCTGCCTGGCCAACATCAAGTTTAGTTTGATTCCATCCGGATAAGTTCCAGTGTCAGCAGTGTATAGTGTCATATTGTCTTCCCAGTTGGGAACTCGTAACAATGTCATACGAGCAAAGTACAAAATGCAAACAATGTACGCAATTGTCAAATTCTTTTTTCCGACTTTGTCTCCATATCGGCTAGCTGTGTGACATAAAAGAACACTCATTCCGATGCTGGGCATGAATAGCAAACGTTCAGCCAGTACTGTACCAACATCAAGAATATGAGATGCAGGGACAAGTGGTGCAAAAATCCACCCAAGTGCCAACATGAGTGTTGTGTCACCCGTCTGGTACAAATTCCAAAGAGCATTCCATGATACGAAAGCCACAAGTGATGCTATCAAGAAGAAAAACAGTGCTTCAGGAGATGCCCAACTTGTAACAGGATTAATCACACCTAACCCGTAGTCACAGGACAATCGCTCAGGAACTATCAAGAGTTGAATGTACTTCGCATTGATGTAAAGAGCAGTACGTAACTTTGTGGTGGGTCCTAAAAACTGAACAAAATTATCTTCAGGACGAATACTGGATAATCCACCACCCTTGCCAGCAAAAAGAAAGGAACGGAAGGAAAGATACGCGATGCAAACAAAAGCCATACCACATCCCCGAATTACTGTATCCATTAGACAACTGCTTTTTCTGCGTTTGGCGCTTGGTGATTCGTTTGTTTGCGATAATACTAACTTCGGAACCAAATCAACTACTAAAAATACTACTGGTATAACCACAGCTGTTTCTTTGCAAAGACAGGCTGCTCCAAGTGATATGACGGAAAGTAAAGTTTTCTCCCTGTAGAGCTTAGCACCTAGCATGCAGAATATGGCAGCAAGTATTTCAGCTCTGCCGACGAGTCCTGCCACTGCTTCTGTATGAATTGGATGTGTTGTAAACCACAAACCTGATAAAATTAGAATAAGCTGATTATAGGTCTTGTTGGTGGGATTTATAGTGGACGAATTACATAGAGCCTTGGAAAGAATTGTATCTACCACAAGCCAGGCTGATGCAGCATAAAGCAAGGTATTTGTCAAATGAAACATCCATGCTTCTCTCGAAACCATAGCATCGAAACGAAAGGATGTTATGACCAGAGGGCGGTAACTTTTGTGTGTAAATGCCGAGTCGACAGGTGTACCCCAAAAATCATTCTTCCATACACTGGAATAGGGAGACATATTACCGTCACCGTTAAAATCTAATACATCTGGATTGGTGACAACTGCAGAATTGTCATCATATGGAAATTGGCAAAGAACAACCGAATTGAAATACAACAAAAATGCTGTAGCAGCACTAATCGTGGCAGCCAGTGACGGATCAGGGGTGTTGTCATCACCATCACCAGAAGAAAAGGTTTGCAAGATATCGTCGTCGTTGTCATTTTCATCGTTCTTGCTTTGCCCATTGCCATTCTGAGTGTTGCTTTTCCGATTAGAGTTCCCACCCCTGTTCCGATTTCCTCTTTTTTTAACAGCCATCCTTGAAACCTGAATCCTCTTTTCTTTTCAAGATCTCTTCGTTGATGTTGAAATAAGCTGGGGTGAGACCATCTATTGCCACTCTGTGCGAAAAAAGAAAGAAAGATACAGGAGCAATAAAAAGTAGCTATTACACCACGATTTGATTCGATTTCGAGGACCCATACAAACATTTATTGTCGATTTTTTTTCGATATTTTTTAACCCCTCTCGATGCTCGATGACCGATGACACACGAACACTACCTTAGCCAATTTTTTCGCACGTGAATAATTTGGGTTCAAGTTGTACCAGGTAAGGTACAAGTACCAGATACCAGTTACCTGTTACCTGTACCTGTAGCTTGAACCTGGTACCCGGGTACCAGGTAAGGCTAAAATATATTTACTGACTACCTGTACATGGTACACAGTATTCATAGTGATTTGATATTCTTTTAATCTATAAATAGAGTACCATTGGCATATATTATTCAACATTGTACATGTAGACTATATATTATAATATATAGGTTCTGAGTACACGACTCGAGATTCGACAGGACTCGATTTTAAGATCTCCAAGAATCACAACGCATGTTGATGACTTCGAACAAGAGAGAACAAGTTTCTTTATACATCATACGCTTGGCTTGCAGTTATAAACTCAGTTCAGTTACCTTTCACAAAACAAATAGGAAAATAAGCAATCCTTGAAACCATGACCCCAGTGTGAAAACAATCGCGTTTGGCCAGGCTTGGAATTCATACTTTATTGTTTTCAAGGATGGCAGCTTTGATTATGAATGCGTTCCTGACACCTTAGTGGGCTTACTGGACTGTAGATGTTCTGACAGCGTTTGGCTTCTAATTTAAATTAAATTTATACGATCATGCCTGTCAATGCTGTTTGAGATCTATTATGTTGGGATCTTGCATGACCAGATAAATCTGCTTCTGTTCGAAGCAATTGTTTTCTCACGACGTCAATTTCAGCTAAGGCTTCCCAAACATCACCTGGTACGTTCGAAGAAGCAGTTCCATTCAAATTGCCAATTTTCTTGCCTTGTTCTTCAACTATGAGAGATGCTTGTCCGCTGGTTAAATAATTTTGAATACACAACATGCTTCGATTCAATTTATCAGCCAATACCCATTGGCTCATAATTTCATCTTCACTTGTTTCTGGATCAGGTTTGTAGGGTTTGGCAGGTCGTAGCTTTTCGGACGGTGATGTTAGTGGTGATGAAATCGATGGTTCATCAGCTTTATCAAGTTCATCGGGTTTATCAAGTTCATCAGGTGCATCAAGTTCATCAGGTTCAAATAAACCAGTGCTTTCAGCAAAATCTGCAAATGCATCCCTTGGTTGTACCACTGGGGCAGCAATAGTTGAAGCAGCAGGATCAGATGCTGTTGCTGCTGCCCTTGAAGTTGTTGTCATAGGTTGACCATGGTTTGAGGAAGACTCAACATGAATATAATCGGTTGCAGCAGCAGCGGGATCTGTTGAAATATTCATGCTGGTTTCATCTTCTTTAGTTTGTACCAATCGTCGGAGACTTGAAAGAAGCGTTTCCTTTGGCTTGGGCGTTGATACTGACAGAGGATCCCATGGATCTGTTGTACCGCCATTAAATGATGCTGCTGATTTTGCTCCACCTACTCCTGTCATCACTTTGTTTGGTGTAGGCATCACACCTAAGAGAGGATCAAGATCGTGAGAAGGACCAGTACAAGTAGTATCAAAAGCACCAGGAGTTGTTGCAGCGGCTGTCGATAATGCAGAAGCTAGTGGTGTTTTTGAAGCTGGCAGTAGATGTTGTCCTTCTTCTTCTTCTTCTTCTTCTTCTGCGGTTGTTGAGGGCAGTTTATTCGGTGTAGTGCCAATCACATCATCAGAACTATCTTCCGACGTCATACTTTTTCGTGACGAATTCATTAAATCACGAAAGGATGAGTCCATACTTTGCATAGCACCCATTAACATGTTCATAGTTGCATTTCCTCTATGTTCGCGAGAAGATCCTGGATCTTTTCCACTGTTTGAATCACCACTACTGGTTGTGGTGGAAGATGCTGGACGGATAGGTGTGAATCCATCCTTGGCATACAGTCGTTGCATCATACTTTGTAAGGTTTCACTTAATGATGATACATCCAAGAAAGGCTCATAATTCATTAATATTTGAATACTTTCATTTGGATCTTGTGTCTTCAACAGTTTCATACGGACCATTAAAATCATAGATGCTGCTGTGTTCTCTAATACATCTTGTAATTGAAATTGTCCCAAAGATGCCAATATAGCTTTTTCATCTGTTTTTAATGTATAAATATATGGACATGCGGTGATAAAGTCAAAAAAGACATCCCAAAGTAATAGGACATTTCGCCATCCCGTCACCTCTCGTGAAAACATGAGTCTTATCCATCTTGTACAATACAATTGTGGTGGAAAACTTAACCGACTGACAAATTTGAATAATACTTGATCACACGCCACCGTACGTAACTTAGAAACCACAGACCGTCCCATAATCTCCATGGATGTGGTTTGTCCAGATTCGTTGGATACATCATAGGCACGTGCTAATTGATCCATGACTTTTTCAAACATGGTATAAACATCATGTAATTTATGAGGTTCATCCAATATAAAATCACTCTGCACTAAATGTACTTCTTCTCTTGAATGGTCCGTTAAATCCATTTCTGTTGCTTTCTTATCACTTCCACCTCCAAAGAAAAATGATTTTTTATTAAACGTGTTGATGGCTGTTTTGTTGGGAACTGTTTCCATATCAAACAAATCCATTTCAACAACCAACATCAAATATGAACATATTTCATGCATACCCTGACGATACCCCATTTCTGGATGTTCCATGGCATGGACAGTTAAGATTTGTGATAATTCCTCTGTACGTTCCTTGACGGATATTTCAAAACTACTTTGACTTTGAGTTTCTTGTTGTTCTCCATTCACAGTATCGCTACCAGTATTGTTGTTGTCACCATGGTGCTGTGATAAGTTCTTACGTGAATGATGATAGGTATGATGTTCAGGTTGTAAACGATTTAAATCTTTGGCAATTACACTTAATGTTTGCTTGGGCTATGTAATATATATATACACGCAAGGATCATTTTTTTTAAATCATGGAAGAAATATAATACGTCAGGAAACGAAAGAAATAACGAGCAATTGCATTAGATCGGGGTTACAGATTATGTATCGAAGGTGACGATATAATGCATCTATGTGGTGCATCTTAATTTTGATTTCAAGCAACACCAAATGAAGCACACACCATTGAACCAACAAACTTACCGAAAAATTTTCATCCTTCCACATATCATCATTTTCAGCTTCAACTGCCAGGCCACGTTTACGTCTAGCCTTTTCTTTTCTATATTTTAAATCTAATTCTTGTCTTCTTTTTTCACGTGCTTCTTGTTCCATCATCATGGCTGTTAATGGATCTAATGATAAATCTTCTTCTTCTCCGTGTTCCTCTTCTTTTTCGGACGGCAATGATTCATCATCATCATCATCATCTTGGTCTTGTGCTTCCTCATCTTCACTATCATTTTCTTCTAAATGCGTAAAATGAAGATCGACTAGTGTTTCATATCTTGATCTTTGTTCAGTTAAACTATCACGATTTAATTCAGTTAATTTTGCAAGGAATTCAATTTCATTGAAAGGATACTCAGGTACATCCAATAAACCTAATTGTATCCTCCAACGTATGGATCGCGGTAAAAATGACCCATCGACCATCTTTTAATGTAAATCTATCTTTGGAGAGTCTTTCTCAGCAGAGTTTCCACCACAATGCAGTAAAGAAGAACGAGAGACGTTATCTTAATAGTTTCAGACTCTTCTTGGTTTCGAATACTACAATGACTGACGATAAGATCTACAGGAAATACAAAATCTTCCCAATAATGCCTTTCTCTTTGCGATTCAAATAGAAAGACTCTTCGTACTTTACTATTTTGAACTTTACAGAGTTTAAAGGGGAGGGCCGTTTCTCTACTTTAGTCTAATCGTATAAAGCTTGAGTCGTCTTGAGCGTTCTCGTCGATCTGGCGAATGATAAATATAATAGGAAGGGTCGGCGGTATCGTTACAGCGGGTGGGTATCCACGTTGTATAACGTGACCAAATCTCTCTAGTCCTCCAGCAAGTCCAAACGTCAAGCATTCAAGCAGCATTCAACAACTTCTGAGCAGCTGAGCAGGGTCAGCGGAAGGAGGGAGTTACCAGCAGTATGTAGGACCTCATATTAATACATGGTGCAGTATGATAGCTCTACCAGGTACAAAACGGGAGAGCACCCGCCGGCAACAATCCGAACTTGTCTCGAGAACCGTTTGTACTTCAAATAGTCATAAAACTGCATAAAAGAGACATTCTGGTTCTGTCTGTGTCCGATTTTCTGATTGTCCTATGTTGCACCTCTAAATATTACGAGGTATACGTCACTGAATGTACTTGAGTACCAGGTAGCTAGGACCAAATACCTGGTACTCACCATTGGTACCATCGATGTGCGCAGTCGTACATAAGATCTCACAGTATCAATCTTGAAGCAGTATGTACCTGTACAGACAGACAGAAAGTGTATCTTTTTTTCCGATATCTTTAATCTTGAATCGATCTATTACACCCGAATAAATCAGACGCACACAAAAATAGACCAGTACTTGTACCAGGTAGAACCCCTGGGAGCGCCAAGGGTGGGTGCAAGACGTGAGTGAATGAGCGAGCAAGCGCGTCATATCAAGATGAAAGTTCGAGTTAATGAGGTGTCAAAGGATGTACGTAAAAAACTACACAGTCTCTAATCAAAACGGATCTTTTTCAACGTCATCGTTCTGGCGTGTGTCATCGGATCAACAGTAGGACCAAGATAGGTCCTACCAAGTACCAGGTACTGTAAGATTTGTACACACTACAACAGCACATGACAAATAATATAATTCTGAGATGTGAGAAAATAATGTATGAGTGTGTGCATGCATGGCATTCTGCATCAGCACCAGATCAAATATCTGAGCTGTAGCAAAATCGTGTTTGACATACGGAATTATCAAGCCATCAAGCAATCGCTATAGCATTCAGTATTGTAGTTAATTGTAACCAACAAGTAGTAGCAAAGATGTTCAGCAAGTCAGTAGTCGCTTCTCTTTTGTTGGTGGTTCTTGCCACCGTTGCTTTGGTTCCATCGGCAGATGCCTTCGTACCAGTTGCCAATCGTGTCCAACAACATGCCCCAACTGGCGTGACATTCATGGCCAAGAAAAATGTTGATCTTTCTGATATTGAATCTCGTGACATGACACGGGAAGAAATGATTGAATTGAACAGACAAAATGAAGGTGAGCAAACAAATCAGTGCTGACAAAATTCTTAGAAAACACAGTACAGACGTTTTTTTTCAAAATGCCGCCTCTCTGGCCGTCACGGAAAGTCTAAAACATGTCTGTGTTTTGAATTATTCTCTAATATAACAGAAATTATGAACATGGAACTTCAAATGATGACCGGATTCAGTTTAGTTATTTCTCTTCCTATCCTATACCTATGTTGGGTTGCCTTCTTCAGTGAGTAAACACTTTTTTGATTGGAAGAGGGAATGCAAAAGCATATCATTTGGAGTCTCCGTATCATACGAAAAAGAGATTACGATAATATTTTTGTTGTTCCAAAGGGATGCAGAACATTACGATGAAACTGCTTTCTTACTTCAAGCTTCCTAGATCGAGAAACTTGTTTCGCTATCAATCTCTAAACTAGCACTTTTATATTACGAATACAGTGCCTACATTTTCGGATGGAAAACTCGCAAAAAGAATTTAACCTTGTAGAAAATATAACTCTTATCATTCACAGACATTTTCCTTTGGCGATGATACAATATATTTATCTTTTATCTAGAATGACAAGTGTCATGAGTGTACGCAATATTGGAAGAAACGTAGGTTGGATGAAAGTTTGCATCAAAAGTTCAGAGGTTTTTCGTTCTTCTATGAGATTTGTTTTCATGTAGAAATAGCTGTTATGTTCTAATAGAGGATTTGGAAAAGACTTTTGCACAGCTATCTCTGCACTATCATGGGTATTCTAAAATTTCATACTTTGGTAGCTCTGTGCGAACATACTTGGAAGTGACATTCAAGGAATTCTCCTAAGAATCGATTACTGATATTCCATTCAAAACATCCTACAATCTCCAAAGACTTTAAAACACAAGGGATCGTATACACAATACCAAAGTTTTCAAAGCTTTGAAAATGAACCAAACACACGCACAACATACAACACTATATACTATATACTATATACGATATCCATATCGTATTGACCAACCATTCCTACAGTGAACTACTCACGCTCCATGGTTTCACCCAAGACCCTATCAATTGTAACACAGTATCCTCTTTTAGGAAAGAAAGTCGTCCACAAGACACTTACTGTAAGAGGATCTTAATCGTTAAAGGGAAATGCGGCCGTGCTGAAAAAAAAAAAAAAACAGGCTTTGAAGTTGACACTTAAGAATGATGCAACATCCATCAAACTCCATCTTGGGTCCACAATAGATGCAATGTAAGCAGGGAGCGCTCAACTTTCAGCCAATTTTTCCATCGCAGCAGCATATTCCTACTTTACTAGAGTAGACAATATTTGCAGATTCCGCAGTTAATGCAGCACAAGGAACAGCAAAAGCTAGATGTTCGCTTCATCGGGAAACATGTTGTTGATATCAGTTTTAGTTCTTGATCATGGTGGTAATGATTTTTTTCTTTGATCTCTCTCACTCTAGTCTCTAGTGTGTATATGAAAGATAGATCACGGTTTTGCATCCAAATTTATGAATAGGAATTTAATTTGTGACCTGCTGACGGTCATCCAAATCCAGGATCCATGACTAAAGATATCACCTTTATCCGGGTTGCCGGACTTCATAATGTAATGGTATGTAGGATCAAATTATACCGTTGGGGTTACTACCGAACTTCACTACGATGCGCAACGTAAGTTCGATTATCTTTTTCCCTAAGAACCCGAGACCATAAATGGTTGCACTGATGCAGATACACGGACTTTCAAAATCTGGGGGTCACCCCCCTTGACAAAAGTGGGCCAGCAATTTTTATATTTTTGTGATTGAAGCTAGGGGGTGCTATCTATTACACCAGTACCTCCACCATGTCAATCCTTTCTTTTCTTGGCAATCATCTAGTTACAACATGGGCTTTTTGTGACAAATAAGTCACAATTATTGCAAAGAAGATTCTTTAAGGACATCCATTGAACCCAGGCTATATACCATAGTATTCAGGAATATGAAAAACCTGTGTTATGATTGTCTTGTAAGTTTGTCCCCACCTGTATGGTCTGCATCAATAATACTATGATATCAACTCCTTTTTCCCATTGCCTTTGGCTCAT
>WKLE02001556.1:0-33947 GCA_014885115.2 Asterionellopsis glacialis | reverse complement strand
ATAGTACTTGAGGTGTATTCTTTGTGGTCTTCTTCAAGTGTGCATGGCAGTAGAATATAACATCATGAAGATGTCCCATGGATTGTGGTAAAAGCCATTTAAGCAAATAATAATATAATGATGAGCTCAGTAATGACACCTGCTACTCTCTACCTATCTTGATAATAACCAATTCTTACAAGAATAGACCAATCTGTGATTGAAAATAGAAAAAATGCTTCAGTCGCTCGAATTTTTAGTTCTTTGGACAGAGTGACGCCCTTTTGGAAAAGGTGCTGCTGTTAATGCTCTTTTCACAAACATTCATCCATCCTCATAGGTGAATGTAGCTTGTGGCAATGTGCATCTATTAGAGACCTATTGTAAACAAAGGTGTCCATTTTCTTGTTTATGACAAAACCAATCTGCTCACTGTACCCATGCAGTATTGCATCAGAATCAGCACTATTCAAGAAAATCTTGAATGTCACTCAAACTGTGTTCTTTTCCTTCTGTAGAGTGCTTTCTCTCGCAGGATTGTTACCATTCCTCCGATCAAGAAGTGTTTGTGCTTTTTTCTCCTGATATCTATTATTTCTTTGGGCAGGTCTTGACTATCCTAAAAATGAAGAATTAAATAATTCTCTCTAGAGAAAAAGAGTTCGAAAATGACACGTCATGTAATCTAAATTCAATAAGTATGTTTTTTGGTTATCACTTATCATGCGACATGTACAATCTCCAAGAGAGATACAAACGTGTCATTTATCTTGAAGTTGAAGTTGAAGCAGACAGATCCAAGTTCAAGATGGCTTTCGAAATGAATGAATCCAAAGTTGAACTAATGTAATTAATAATTGTGAAACTTATTATGGACATGCTATACTTGAGATCCCACTTCTTATTTTCTGTAATGAGTACGCATGTTGAATGATTAACCTTCGGTAGAGGAACATATATATATGAATATTTAGCCATGTCATCCATCTTCAATCAAGGATGAAGGAATGATGGAAAAGGAAACGAACCCTGCATTTTACGAACTTCGTAGTATATACCATAATGGACACACAACCCTTTTCCGAACGAACCTTTTTTAAGTTTAAGCGACAAACACCTATAGATATAAGCAGCATCAATCTACATAAGGAGTATTATGGTATAATAGTGGGAACAACTAGGAAGAAAATTCGTTTCTTTCAGATGCTGTCAATGGTTTTTCAAGACATTACACAAGAAACATCACGCGGACATATCTTCAGTGTCTACCGCTTGTACAGGTAGGTACATACCGTAAAAAATATTCAACGCGCCTAGATAAATAGTGTACTTTAAACAAATTCAATAAAGAATGTTTTTTCGAAAGCAAAGATATCATACTCGTCCGTGTGCGGTTCCACAGTGAATATTCAAAGTGCTGGAAATACTTTTGGGTCTTTCTCTACCGATACCTTCTATATTAAAATAAATTTACTAAATAAGATACCGGTAGAACCTAATCCTACGGAGCTAGCGCCCTGACTCTAGGAAAAACCGAACTCTACTAGAGCGTCTTGCATTTGCAGCTTTCACCCAGCATCTGTCTTTCAGTCTTTCAGCTTGTGGGACTTTTACCTTGTGCTACCTTTTCGGAAAATAGCACACAGACCGGCCCAAATATCCTGACAGCGTGTGCGTCTCTCTCCCAATCTATTTGAGGATACTTGCTACTGAGTTGTGCCTTCTTGTACTGTTGAAGAGCTTCCTAAATACATATATTATTATAGCTGTTCACTGCCCCAAGAGTGACAACCGATATTGTCAATCGCACAAGAAGATTCAAAGGAAAATCATCCGTTGCAAATTATCTCTCTTTTTTCACTCTCTTGTTTCGTCTGCATGACGGGCGGAGAAGGCAAGATGTCAGGTGATGAGACATCGAGAAGCATTATTACAAACAACACCAATGATGATGTTGCAAAACTAGAAGCCATAGTAGATCAGATAGACAGCAGCAGCAACAACAATAGTCACGGTAACGCATCTTCCAACATTGCTACCACAATTACTCATGAGAATGGAGATATGGCAGACAGTCTCAGCAGTAGTGTTACCAATCCAGAAGGAGATAATGTCCATACCGAAGGCAGTGGTGGTGGATGTCCTTTTATTCACAAGGCACCTTCGGGACAGAATGTGACAGCTTCAGAGATAATTGAAAATCAAATTCGTTCTGCTACAGCTTCACATCAGCAGCCACAAACTAGTAATACTGGCGGATGTCCAGTCATTCACAAGTACTCGGGTCAATCATCATCATCAATACAAAATGCAACACAAGTCATTAAAAATCAAATACGAGAAGCAGCATCACTTGGAGGAGCGACATCCCCACCAATGGGTGATGGATGTCCTGTCATCCATCGTGCTTCAAATCTTACAACAGCCACAAATAATAATGAGAACCCCTCAAACTCCTCATCTACGAAAAAGAGAGCGCATCACCATCAACAACAACAACCTTTCGCGAACAATAGCTACAATTACAATGGTGATAACAACAATATCAGTAATGGCAGTGGAACATCTACCACAGCAACAACATCCGCAGAAACACTTTCCTCATTGCCATCAAGAGAAGAAATTAGTACAGCAACAAGAGCAACATCACCACCAATATCAACTCCCTACAATGCTACTACGAATAATGGCCCATTACTCAAAAAGCAAAAGAAATACGAATCTGCTACTACTACTACTACTATGACTAGTGCTGCTACTCTCAACACTAGCAATGTGAGCAGTGGCGAACGATTACGAATGGAGGCCATGATTAATTCAGCCGTGGATCCAATTGTTCAAATCAACGATACAGGTATTATTCAATTAGTCAATCCAGCCACATGCCGTGTATTCAAATACACTGAAGAAGAAATGATTGGACAAAATGTGAAAATGTTAATGCCAGAAGTACACGGTCTCAAACATGATGAATATTTACATCATTACGTCAAGACGGGTGAATCTAAAATTATGGGTCGTGGTCGACAATTGCGTGGACGTAAAAGTGATGGGTCCACATTTGCCATGTTTTTATCCCTAAGCGAAGCACGTATTACCGAAGAAGAAGAAGTAAAACATGGAAATAGCATCACCAACAACACGAACAATGGCGATGGATCTGAACCTACGAAACGGCGAAGTACAACCATCTTTACAGGCATTATACGTGATTTATCGGGAGAAGAAGAAATGAGAATGAGAATGGAGGCCATGATTGAATCCGCTGTAGATCCTATAGTACAAATTGATCAAGCAGGATTAATACAAATGGTAAACCCCGCATGCTGTTCTGTCTTTAAGTATTTGAGAGATGAAATGATTGGTCAGAATGTGACCATGTTAATGCCACCGGAACATGCGTACAATCATGATGAATATTTGAAACATTACTTACAGACAGGTGAAAAACGCATCATGGGTACCGGACGTCGGTTAAAGGGTATGAAAAGTGATGGGTCTATATTTTCCATGTTGCTTAGCGTCAGTGAAGCCAGTGTAGGTGAATCCAAAATATTTACAGGCATCATTCGTGATTTGTCGGCGGAAGAAGATGTACAAGCTAAAATGGAAGCCATGATTGATTCTGCAGTAGACCCAATCGTCCAAATTGATTCCAAGGGTTTGATACAGATGGTCAATCCAGCATGTTGTTCTACCTTTCGATATGAAAGGGAGGAAATGGTTGGACAAAATGTGAAAATGTTAATGCCAGAAAGTCATGCAAGTAAGCACGATGATTATTTGTATCATTACATGAAGACAGGTGAAAAGAAGGTGATGGGTACAGGTCGAAAATTAAAAGGACGGAAGAGTGATGGTAGTACATTTCATATGTTTTTAAGTTTAAGTGAAGCCAAGGTAGGTGAACAAGTCATCTTTACAGGGATTATACGTGACATGTCTGCCGAATCGGAAGAACGTCAAAAAATGGAAGCTATGATCAATTCCGCTGTGGACCCGATCGTACAAATAAGTCCTGATGGGACGATGCAAATGGTGAACCCAGCATGTTGTCAAGTGTTTCGATATGACGAAGACCAAATGTTGGGAAAAAATGTGAAAATGTTAATGCCAGATACACATGCCAGCAAGCATGATGAGTATTTGCATAACTATTTAAAGACTGGTGTCAAAAAGGTCATGGGTACTGGACGACAATTACGAGGGAAGAAAAGTGATGGTAAAACATTCCCCATGTTTTTATCATTAAGTGAAGCTTTGATTGGTGAAAAACGAATCTTTACAGGTATCATACGAGATTTATCCGTGCACTCATCACATAGTTTATATAGAAGTATGGCCCACAGATCAAAGCCAATTTGAAATCCGGTATACTGTGCTGCTCTATGTTGCTGCACGGTTATTTTTTAAGACAAAAAATTGAAAAAAATACAAAGTGGTGGTGATATGAAACCGTTGCATGACATCGCTAATGATAATAATGATGATCTCTAAAATACACAACATATTCTTAGTTGGTCATGGTAATATTATAATTGACACACCGTTAGAGTATTGCAAAATCTGTTTTTTTTTCATCAATCATGCTGAAAAGATGAAGGCTAAGAACACAAACTATGGACTATAAAATATTGAAAAATCATATTTCCTAGGATGCTGTTTTAGAATTGCATGAATGGGCTACTTTATTCATGACAGGCCTCAATAATACTATCTTCACTATTATTTAGTGCTCACCATTTATTTTTACAAGAAACCTCGCAAATCAAAAACACGAAATTAATTGAAACAAAAGATTTAATTGGCTCAAGTTTACTTCAAGGTACAAACAGACGTGGGTGTGTTTTCACGGATACAGAAAGATGATTTAAAGAAAATTAAGCAAATTTAGTTCAACGCACCCAGCCCACGCACAACCGCAAACTCTTGCCCACATGCACGTGCACGCTCTCCACCTTGCTGTTTTCCGAGAGGTTGAAAATCGATCATTGCGCGATACGTGCGCGGGAAAATGTGATTCTAAAAGATTGACACCATGTTTAGATTTTTATATGTTCTCGGCTTCTCAAGTTTTCAGAGAAATTCTTCGAAATTTGTAGGAAGCTATCGCCGCCACAGAAATCTTTATCCCTTAAAGTGCTTGGAGAGAGATCACATCCAACAGAAATGCCCTCAGTATATTGGAGGGGAGGCGTCGTGGAAGAGAAAACAAGCACACGTCCATGATAGAATTCATATTGGTTTTCTAGAGAAAGATCAACAATCCACATTTCATTTGCAGTCAAATGTTTTCTGGGTCGTTTTTGTTGGTACGTTTGAGAATTTGTTGATCGCTTTTGATCCTTCGGTTTGTAAGCATGTCATTTGGTGTTCTGCATCTTCTTTCGACATCATATCATAATTATGTGCTATATGTGATATCGCTCGATGATTAATAGTTTTGTAATTTATTTGTCGGACTAATCTGTGACCGAGTCAAACAAAATTTATGCATGGCTTATATGAGAGCGAAAAAGGACCCCCCAAAAAAGGGAAAATTCTCATCGAGAACATGAGATGATTATGTGTCACCAAGATATCCCCTCGTTCAATTTTGTATTTCTACTTCTTGCGAAAGAAAGTAAAGAAATAATTTGTCGTATCATTCTGTTTTTCCTTTTGACATTTTAAAAACTGCATCTAATTACCATCAAGCACATCTCTCATTCCGTTTCTCTCCATGTCCTTTGATCGATCGTGACAGGGATATGCGTCAGTGTCGTGCTCTCTTGTCTGAAAAAAGGGGTGTGACTCAAAATCTATGTGCACGACAGCCACATGGAAACGCGCGTTTTCGTGCGAAAATCCTATCCTAAGAAATTTTCAAACCCTCCATCCGCCACACATCTGTCATCTCTCTCTCTCTTGTCACACTACGGTCGGTACTTCAATACAATTCAAAACGAGGAGCACACCCGAAGCAGTTTAAGATGATGTCTTGAGAGGAAGGGTTGTGGACGACCCCAAAGATGCCTTCGTGATTGAATTGAGTACTATTTGAACGTATCTACATCGCGATAATAGATAACAATCCACATTCGAAGAAAAGATCCCTGTTGTGTTTTGGTATGGTACGTTTGTTTGTGAAAAAAACCTTTTGTTTTATATATTGATTCTGTGTATAGCTCTATGATTATTCATTTTATTATTAGCTCTATCGGACCAATCCGTGACGAGACAAACAATTGATGCATGTATTATATGAGAGTAAAAAGTACATGAGAAGACACCAATATAATTCTTTTTGTAAACGATAAAAATACCCAACGAACTCCCAAACCCTAATGATGATTATTCTGTTTTACCTGTCCGAACAAAAATACCGTGTTGGAAAGTTTTTTGGTTTGTATTCTCTGAAGGGAACAAACATTAGTCGCAACTATCTTTTGTTTTTGTTGGGTATTACCAGTTTGACTACACACCATGATATTAACTATCTGAAAATCCCCCATTCCTCACCACAATACTTCAATTTTATCGAACCTTTACCTCCTCCTCGTATCTGATACACAGAACTTAAAATGAAAGGAAAAGAAAAAAGCAACTATCTTCTGACGCGGCTCAAAGGAGATCTGTATTTTTTTTGCGAATGACGAATAGGTTTCGAACCTTTCTTGCATGAATGCCTATGGGCATGTTGAGTGCAAAATTTCCAATTGATCCTTCGGACGCATAAAAAAGAAAAGGTTCAAGTTTGAAGAAGAATGAAATCAAGCATCGAGATACCGGAAGAGCAATGATATTGTTTGGTCCTTGCACTATCGTATGTGTTTATTTTGTGTTGTCTTGTGTTTGTACGGCTGCCATTCTGCCATGGAGAAATTGTCCGTGTTATTTCAACTATATGTTGAATGACACCATGGACATACATATATCTCTGCCATTGGTTCAGCCAAGAACAATTTAGCCGAGCTACTTTAGGAATCACCCCACAAAGAACTCACGACTGTTGGGGAGAGTCGAAAGCTCGTAACATTATTTTCTTCAACAAATATTCGTACTTTGTACCTCCTGTGTTGTTTATCATTTGAAATCGTATCTGTATTGCGGGGATGCTTAGAATGGCATTTTTATTTACAGTTTTTCTTTGTTTGAGTTTGCAATTATTGTCTGCATAAGAATAAGCTAGTAATATAGACTTAAAAAGTAAATCAGTCAAATTTCATTTTTTGTATAACTTTACGTTGTTTTGAGATGATACTCTATTGGAGGGAGGCGGGGAAAGATAATGAAAAGACAACTTAAGCTACTTTTAAGATGCTATTAAATGATTTTCGTTATTCTTGTAACTTTTAACTCAATGCATCTATTTTATTTTTGGTTGGACGACTGTGCAGTTGTTGCCTGGCCTTCTGCTGCCAAACGTGCATTCTCCTCTGCCCAGTGATCTCTCAGTGGAATCCCGAAGATATAATACCCCGACACAACCCCAACAGCTGATGCAACTGCAATATTGATCAATGCTGAGGGACCAGTTCGTCGGAACGCTGCACGTCTTTCGGTACGTTAAACCACCATAGCATGAACATTAAGGTAAGGGAAAAGCAACGGCAGAATAAGGTGTTAGAGAAGAACGATAGATGGATGTGTGAAGCGAGCGGGAAAGATGTAGGTCGTTGGTAGCACAGATAATCCAAAAAATGGGATCGCCTTCCCTTCTACTTACTTGATCTGGATTGGTTCTTTGTTCCACTTTGGTGCCATTTCAATTGGTTCTTTTGCTTTCTAACTCCCGTGGAATGCTATTGAATTATAATATGTTTCTTATCGATTTTGTTATCTGCTCTTGTCGCATTGAGATGAAAAGTTAGAAGGAGTGTTGGAAAGTAGCAACAAAAAAGGTAAAGATTAATGAGCTGGCTTCTGTCATTCGCTCCATCGCGCCCTCTTGGCTAGTGGTCAGGCGGTCAGTCTCTGTCCCCTTCCGGAGATCACTCCTATTCGTTCTGTACAGGCACCCCCTCCATTCAAGAGAACATGCATCCAGGCCATCGCATGTGGTCGAGAAAACAGCGAGCCATCACGATCGCCAAAAACAAATCTCATTCTGGTATTAATTTACGTCCCAGACATTGAATGTACCGAATATTCATTTTCAGTAGTAGAAAAGACCTATGGTCGGTGCTTCACCGGCAACGGTTAGTTTTTCAGTACTGTCCAAAACGGTATTTCTATATATTATTATAGGAATTCGAAAATTTGAGTTCTCTTAGTATCATATTGTTGAAACTAAGTGTATTCAAGATCAAACGTAACATTTATAAATACATTTGATATATATTTAAACATGTACAAAAAGAACATAGTCACTTCTTATCAAAAAGCATACTAAAAATATTAGATTGAACTGACCGTTGTTTTTTAATAGGAAGCTTTCTACGTATGCAGGATATTATTTAGTCCCTAGGCGCATACCAAAAAAGTTTTCTGTTATAACACAAAAGTCCCTTGCTCTAGCTGTTACTTTTCAGACCTGCCTCATCTTTCAATACTGTATTTTTCTATATGCGACATCAGATTAAGTGGGAAGACTCGCAGTGGGGAAAAAATTGTATGTGCATGCATTCACTTCACCAGAATACTGAGAGGATCGATCAACCTTTTCCTTCTCTTGTTTGCAGGCACCATCCGCACCTGGCAGTGTAGTGAGAGGCGCTCAATGATAACACCTTAGTGAGATTACAAGATAGATACAGATAACGATGCCGATAACTCGATCAAAGTCCGTACCACGGATGCGATCTCTATCGGATGGCTTGTCAGAGCTTCTTGGGATTTCCACACGTGGTAAACCAGAAAAGCCGAGGTATTCATTTGCATACTGTACAGAACGGAATAAACCTTACTATTACGATCGTAAGACACGCAAGACAACATGGAAAAAACCACCTAACTTTGATAAGGAATGGCAAGCATATCAAATGGCATTAGAGGAATATGATGATGGTGGCTGTAGTGTATACTCCTGCGCTCCTCCAGCTCCTCCACCATTTTCCTCGTCAAAGTCGAATCCTCATAGGCAACAACGACAACAACCACGGCAATACCAAAACGTACGAGGTCATAACCAACGTGGTGCCGGTCATAGCTTGGCTAGTTTTGCTGCATGTTCAGCAGCTTCCTCTTGGAGAGAATATCTTGGTGGAGATGATGATTTTCTAAAACAACCTGAAAATAAACATCTTCTGAATGATGCAGGCTTCCAAGCAATTGAAAAACCAACATGGAGATCAGCTGTTGACGAAGGCACTGGCAAAACCTACTACTATCATCGAATGACTCGCGAAACGACATGGTACAAACCTCCAACGTATGACCAGGAAAGACAAGAATACAAAAGAAGACGAGATGAATATGTTAAAAAGTCGAGGAAAGATTATTCAGGTTTGAGTCCGAGGAGCAAAGCTTTAGGTGCCGGTTCAAGCAGTGGCTTTGCAGCGGCTTCAAAAATAATTCGTAGTCTTTCCCCGAAAAACATGAGGAAACCAGAATCTAGATCGCCGGAACAAGCCAAGAGCAGAGAAACACCATCACCACTTCGTGAACTTGCTCCAGATGACTATGATCCTACTTACGGAAATAGGCCTAGGCATAAGTTCGCCAGCATGTTCAAGAGAAACTCTCGCAAGCCAAGTAATAATTCGCATGCTCACACAAAAAGTCCTGCAGTACCTGCACGGAAAAGTCGGGAACCAGTTCATATCTACCATGAACAAGACTACTACAATGATCTAGATGAGCCTATACCGCTCTGTACAAGTCCAACATATGGAACTGGTGCTACAGGGACAACGACTCAATACTCGAAGCGCAGCGAACGCTCTTCAGAATGCACTACACGTGTGTCAGAAGAAACAAGAAAAAGACAGGAGGAACCAGAAGAAGTTCTAACTCCAGCTCAACTGGATTACATTGAATGGGTGCGATCTCCATCAAGAAATACAGGGGGTATTCAAACACCCGCTAGCCGTGGTCCTTTTGGTGATAGATATTCACGTGGTGGATTTGAAGAAACAATTGTTTCTCCTGTGAATATCGACCCTAACACTGACAGATACGTTGTCTTTGAGTTCCCGGTGGAAGAAAATTGGGAAATGAAAACAATGGTGAGCGATATATCTATGTTTGAACCTACAAATCAGATGTTTTCTATGGATGCTATTTGTAAGTCACCTTGTGCACCTACTTCTAATAAACCGCACAAGATAGCAGAGGCGCGAGGACGCATGAGAGAGAAAATGCGGACACGGAGCAAAAGGAGTAAAAGTACCGGCCGTTCTGGTTTTCGTTTTTGAAAAATCAAGAGGAAAATAATAATGATTCATTGGTGGGTCCACGTGTTGCTGTATGAAGTTCTAAATTGTATAAAAATAATCTTATTTATTACTGTGTAGGCTGCATAATTGCACATGTCTTAGACAACACAGCTTTTTCTTCTGTAAACACACAACATGAGTCCCAAGTAACTCTACTTTTCAGACTGAAATTTTGTATGGATTAAAGTAGTCGTCACTAATCAATTGAAAGCACTGCACAGAATGTATTTCATTTTTTTTGTTTCTTCTTGTCCCATTTTCTTGTAACATTGTGAAACATTCCTCTTTATATCCCTGGTCTAAACATAAAGTTTCTAGGTATTTGGGATCATATTATTATGTTGTAACTTCGTAATTCCTCTCTCTCTAGAGGACTTCGTAGACTGTAGAGGGAGATTTTCTTTTCGGGCTTATCGTATTGGGCCGTCTGGCCGACTCTTCACCTCCAGAGTCTGCCAATGCGATCTACAAGACCCCTTACACGGTGAGCACATTACGCCCATGACACGACGCCCTCTCCGATCAGAATCAACCGCAGAGGTGAGACAACGAAGTGACGCTCAATAAAGGCGTTAAGAAAGGAGTAGAATAAAAACAACTTCGGAACTCTCTAAAAACTACTAATTAATACATCGAGAAACACCATTTTGGCTTGGAAAAAAAACCTTTTACATAACCACAAAGCAAGCATCTCACTGTTGAAAATGTTGGGTCAAGAAGAATTGTTGAAATTCGTTGGATTGTGCATATTTATTCTTCCATTCATAATTGTGATCCAACAATTACTCGCTGTCAGTTCGGAAGACGAACAACGTGAAAAACGAACGGCAGAAGAAAAAAAGGAATAACAAACTAGAGCATACTCCAATTTTGATGTCTTGGCATTATTTTTGTCCTTGGTGTGAATGAAAAGTCCAGGAATTTTATTCAAACATGGGTGGGCAAGAACTAGTTAGGATGAAATTCAAAGTTGCGGTACAATTTTTGAAACTGATAATGACAACAGACATATAAAATCCAATATCTATCCATAACTGTTGAATAAAACCTTGATGTGCATTTTAAGAAGAAGCATTATCGTTTTAAATTAATAATTTTACATTTCTACGCTTAACCTAATATCAGACGAGCCTATCAAAAATTAACGTCACGTAATCCACACCCTTGCACCAATTTTTATGGACACCATTATGTTTTTAGTTTTTTTTACATCGTGGCTGCAATATGTGCTTGTCCAACAACATATCCTGCATAGGCACTAAACAAATGCCATAAGGAATGCCAAAATAAATATGAATATCCAACCTCCCATACCCAGCATAATCCTAAGGATGTAACAGCTGCAATACCTGTGATTAATGCTTCCACTGGAATTTGTTGAAACCCTTGTGGAAAGGTTACCAGATAAAATCCTGTACACATCAATGCTGCACCCGCCGTCATATAATCGACCATCAATGCCAATTTAACAGGTTGTTGGTTTAATTGTCCGTGTTTTAATTGTGCATAATGGTACCAAAAACTAACAATACCTGCAATTTCAGTTAGGAATCCAAAAAACATATCACCGTGAATCGTTAATAACAATCCCGTTAATGCATAGGCTACATTAGTTGCTAAGAATCCAACCCCAACTGGCGTAGATTCAGTTACAGGTGATACATCTGCATATGTTAAAGCATACCCATCCGTAGAATCATTTAAAAATTCTTCCCATGGTGTTAATACAGATGCTAATCCATTGGAAAAAGCTTCTGATCCTCCTCCTATTCCTCCTCCTAATTCAAAAGCAAATGTATCATTATTATTGTTATTATTTGATTGATGCAATGGTTCCACATTAATATGACGACGGTGTTGTTCCTTTTGTTTTTGATGAAGCAACCCCAAGTTCTTTGTCTGTGGTGAGAATGATACCGGTATCTGTAGACCTAAAGGTGGACGAACGACAAAGGCATCTATCGAAGAAGGGTAATAAGATGCTACAAGGAAAGCTCCAAGAACTAGTTGAAATGAAATGGGCAACTTCATCGTGTGTGGTGTTGAATGGTACTTTTGTTTACCTTTGGTCTCGAAATCTTGCAGCGCTTCTTTTGTGAATGATATTTCGCAGTAGCAAAGAACAAAAGCACACTCTGTGTCTACCACCAATGAAGAAAACCCTCTCTCGAGAGAGAGCGAAAACAACGATGTAGCGAGAGAAGAACAAAGAGACAAAAATGAAGGGGGCAATTCAATCCCACCTGACACCACCTTGAACTAACTTTACAACGTCAGCATTCCCCTGTCCCAATGAAAAACACTCAAAACGGCCCATATAAGGTTCAATTTAGGAAGTGAATGACATCATAATGACGTACTGCATTGAACTGAATCGAATCGAGTGAGAATCCCACGCACAAGACGAGAACCGACTCGACTCACAACAAGATTCTCAGAATCTTTTTGGTGTGCGTGACGAAACAATTCGTTTCTGTCTTTGGGTGTTTCATTCGTTCTTCTTCCTCTCAATTTGTGTGCCGATCTGCAAGTTCAACAAGGACACAATTCGGAAAACATACACAAGAGAAGAAAAGAGCAGCGAAGAAGGAACCGAAGCAAAACGGTATCCTGCCAGATACGCCTACTATCTAGAACAACACAAGCCGAACAAAGTTAAAGAATCACTTGTTCTAGCGACGACAAATACTCTCTATCATCGACAAACAACAATGTCATCCTTTAAATCAAATATCCTGTCGCTCTGCCTGTTTTTCATTGTATCATCACTTTTTGATATGCGCTATGATAATGGTGCTATGATGTTTGTATCTGCATTTAGTGCCAATGGCAAACAATTAAAAATAGCATTTGTAACTGGTAACCCAATGAAAGCTAAAGAAATGAATATGATTTTAAATAAACATGGTGCGACGAAGGGACCAACCGATAATACAAGCATGGTGGATTTACGAATGTTAAATGTTGATTTACCTGAAATACAAGAAGTAAATACTGAAGCCATTGCCAAAGAAAAAGCATTGTTAGGTGCGCAGTTAGCCAATGGCCCGTGTGTCGTCGAAGATACGTCTCTACAATTTTCAGCATTGGGTGGGATGCCAGGACCCTACATTAAATGGTTCCAAGGATCACTGGGGTGTGAAGGGTTGTATAATATATTATATGCCTACGAAGATAAATCGGCAACAGCTGTCTGTACCTTAGCCTTTTGTCCATATCCACATGCTGATCCTGTATTGTTCACAGGTGAAACCAAGGGTACCATTGTGAAACCGGTTGAAGGACGTGGATTTGGTTGGGATGCTATCTTTGTACCTGATGACGGGGAAGACAATCTCCCATTCAGTTGCATGACAACTGCTGCTAAGAATGAATTAAGTCATAGAGGCAAGGCGGTACGTCAATGGGCAGATTGGTTAGGACATAATCAAGATGAATTATGGGAACGGCAGGGTGGTAAACCAGCTATTGGGCATAAAGGCTTAGACTTTAAAATTGAATCTGTAGAACAATGATTTTTGATGAATGATGTCAAATCTCATTACCGACACAATGGAGAGTAAACGGTGCTTTGGTTGGTACGGACATTTAGTATAACTTCTTTTTGCTTTGGACTTACTTCAAATACAAATTCTATTAGTTACCGTGTGTGTGTGTGTAACCCGCACACCCTCGCATCTTACAAAATTTTCACGGTAGGCGACTCTTGCCTATGATTAGACTAGACAGGTGGAATAGAGAAATATAAATATTAGACTATTTTTCTTTACTGACACACTGTAAGCGTTCAATGCATTCAATAAAAAGATCGAAGCAGTCTTTGTAAAATACATTTTTCCACTAATCCGACAAGGACGTGAGGGGCAGTCTAAAGGAGACAGCCCTTCAGATAATATCTTTTTTGTAACTCCTCCCTCCCTATCCTCCTTTTCTACAAAATGCAGCTTAGTTCGCTCAAAAAGATTTAAGCGGTCTTCATTATTTTGAACGGCATGGTGAAATGTTTCGGATTGGACGGAGCAATGAACTCGCTCGTTGGAGCACTGGCACATGGTAATTTCACAGTAGATAGGGGAGACAGAAATAAGTGCACTCCTACGTAATGAACCCCCATCAACAACAACCCAAAGCAGGTATCTAAGTTTTGTAGGTTTTGCATTGTGTATTTGTTATTGCTAATATAATTATTAAAGTGTGTGTCATCCGAGCTATGCACGGAAATGCACTACGGCCTATGACGGACACTTTCGATAATACCTGTGAGAATCCTCTTTCTATATCTATCGCTTGGAACTTCTAGTTCTGGAATAAATAAGAACCGTATCCCTTAGAATGTCTTCTGATTCTGATTCTGATTCTAGATCTAAATCAGAAGAACAAACGGAATCATTATTGTCGTCGTCTTCGTCGTTGGTCCCACCCTTTTGAGACTGTTGAATGCTACGTTTCTTGATCTTTTTGCCCGAAAACATACGGAAAGCACCACCAAAGGATCGTGTTTTTTTAGGCTTACTTATTTCTTCGTTTTCTGCCAGTTCATTCTCGGTCACAACTTTTAGTAATGATGGTGGTGATTCCTTAATCGTAGAGGAATTGATGTCCATAGCATTTGTATTCATTGTATTGACATCATCCAGAATTTGGTTCATCATATTCATGTCCGTTTCAAGTTTATCCATGGTATTAGAATTATCATCCAATCCCTCTTTCTTTGTTGTCTTCTCAGTAGTGGAGACTGCTGCAGTTTTATTAGCAACCTTCTCGGTACATAGGTCAATGGCATTACCATTGGCAACCTCTTCCTTGTCTGCTGTTTTTCTAAGAATCATAGAGGGTGATTCTTTGATCTTTTCACTAGGCAACGAGGAGGAAGGATCCTTGCTGGTAGTAGCAGTGGAGGCAATAGATATGTTGTTATTATTTTCACGTGTAGGTCTGGTGAAAAGCTTATTTTTTCGACGCAATATACTTTTGGGTCTCATCATCTTCTGTCTCGTGTTCGGCGCAAACGCCACCTTCTTTCCAACAGCACCGCCTTGTGCCTTGACATTGTTGTCATCTTTGAGAGTTACTTCAAGATGTACAGTATCAAGGTCACGACGGCACTCTTCAATTTTAGAAAGAAGTTCTTGTTCTCGTTTCTGGAATTCTGCTTCCTTCTTGGATAGTTCCTCCCTTTCTGATGTTGTTTTCTTTTCCTCCACGAGAATGATACTTCGGATACCATAGTAATAGTCATAAACTTCACGGATAGGTTCCTTTTCATCCGCATTGGGGAAGCGGTTATTTGCCCTCATGAAGTCCTCATCGTACGCTATGAGTTCCGCTTTTAATTCACCTTTCAAATCATGCAATTCCTTCAAATCAACACTAGTTGGGTTCTTGATTACCTTCCGTGCGTTGATGAGTGTCTCCCTATTCGGAACCCATACATTGTCCGTTTCTAGCTGAAGAGCAGCTTCTCGCTGTTTTAAAGGATAATTCTTTTTCAGTTGGGGTATATTAGTAAAGAATAGAAAGTTCATGAATTCACTCATAGCTTTACTGCTATTGCTTTCTTCCTTTTGGTCGTCTCCTTGCTTTTTAACCCCGACGCCACTCGAGCGTCTACGTGTTTCAGATCGAGTTTTTACCAATGGAGCATCTTCTTTCTTACCTTGAGCAGGTGTTAAGGAAGAATTCGCCAATTTTACCTTGGATCCTTCTTCTTTGGCAGTTGCTTTCACACTTTGTTCGGTTGATGCGGCATTCTGGGCTTTTTTCACTCCTACCTGAGAGGCCTTTGTTTTAGCATCTTCATCATCATCATCAAGTCGGATTGCTGACATGGCTGTTTCATCTGTCCATTCGGTACGTTGTGATGCTGTAGTGTATACAGTCGAAGCGTCTCCTCGAAAAAGATCACATGTAAAGTCGAAAAAAGATGAAAAGTTGTCATCGCCACTATCCCTTGATTCGTAAGAAATATAGGTGTAGGCTTCAGTTGATGTTGAATTCCAAGATCTATCATCATCACTCGCTTCAGCAGTTGGACAGTCACCTTCTATTTTTTTCCAATCAGTTTTTTTTGTTTGCACTACATCGGTTAAGTCGACATCTTTTTCTGCTTTCACCAATGCATCAGTAACTGCCTTTTTGTTCCAGACCATTGTTAAAAAGTTTTGTCCTGGTCCAAGAGGGAGCTAATTAATATCTTGTGCCCGTGTACTGAATTCAACTTTAGCGGAATAAAGAATTATTGGAAACATTTACCTTAGGACTATGTATGCGTGCTCTGGCACTGTCCGGTAAGAAAGAACAGAATTTGAAAAGGAGAAGTGCACCACAAATTGAAATTTGATCGTGTGAGCGGTTGAGTTTGTTTCAAGAAAGTCCCTGCTACCAATTATCCATCCTAGCTACAGGGTACGGGTACTGATATTTACATAGAAAGCATGCTGAGTAATTTTAATTAAATAGACCATCCGCAACGCCTGAAAAGTATCGAATGAACAAGGTTCAATGGCCAAAAATTGAAATTTTCGTCCGGCCAACGTCGAAAAGAAATTTCCGGCCGTTGGTTTGTGACGTTTGATGGCCAAAATTACATGATAAAACCTTCACATTGATTTGTAGGCAGTATCTGGTACCTTTACAAGGGTAGTACAGGTAGTACAGGTACCAGGTAACGGTTCTGGTAGGTAACCCATCCAGATAGACGTTGGGTTTGTAGACTGGTACTGAAGGACTATTGGGTACTATACAGTACCAGTTAGTCCTACCAGGTACATAGAATAGTCCAACTTATGCCTTGAGACGAAGTCGGAACCGCCAGAACATGCCCGAACGCATGACCTACTTATGATTGTTCGATTTAAATTTAATCACAAATGAATATTACATACTCGGTTCACCTGATGCATGCAATCCTTCACCCCTAAATGATCAATTCTTTTTTAATTTAATCTTCTTCGGACACGAGGATATTAATGATACAATAAATCGAGTTTTGGCGAGAATGCCTCACTTTTTTGCGATGTCACCGAGCGCAATACAACTTTAGCTGCATCCAACCTAGTGTCACGCTGCCTTTTGTCAAAACAGTTCCTAGAGGTCCTACCATCCAGGGGTCTTAAGCTTAGGGCATCATGCCGACCTTAACGCGTGTGCAAAGGTCAGGGACCGTCGTAAACTTGATTAAAGAAGGAGCGACGGAATCAATTCTTTTCGATGAGGAAAGTGCAGCAACGAAAAGAAAGAACCAAAAAACAATTTCTTTTGGTGATTTGCTCAGTGACAGGACCGATGATAAATATGCTCCTGCTGATAAACTGGTGCAGTGCGATTATGATGATAACCCAACGCCATTATTTATGGCAATAAAGCATCGAAAATGGAAGGATGCCTTTAAGATCCTAGTTGCAAGCGATTCGGTTAGTCTGTCATCGAAACAGCAATATAATCAAGCCTCTGTTTGGATTTCTCGTGTAGAAAATTCTGGTAAACTGCGCTGGAGGCTATTACCCCTACATGCATCTGTAATCTTCAAAGCTCCGTTGGAGATTGTTCAGTTGCTCTTATTGGATTACCCGGATGGAATCTTTTGTAAGGACGATCATGGCATGTTACCGCTCCATTTGGCATTTTGGAATGGTTCAGATTGGGATGTTGTGGAGGCCCTGCTGACATCATATCCCCAGGCTATTCACGTGAAGGATGAAAATGGAAGAACTCCAATGGAATGCGCTTCCTCTAAAACCATGAAGCAAGCCACGGTTCTTGAGCTACTGCGTGTTGTGCAGGAAGAAAAACAAAATAAACCAAGAATGCTGCACGGCAACAACTCCACATTCAGCAATATTCAATTCAGCGAAGCAAGTCCCCCAGATGGAGCAAGTCAGGTGGATCCTTTAACACTACATTCACATGATGATGATGCATATAGTGATACGTATGTAAGACGTGAACTCGGTTCCATTCCTGAAAGAACCATAGATATGCAACTGTTGGAAGCACCCAGTCATGGCGATTTATACGTTGACAAGCATGCTAGTTCTCCGAAAACAGCGAATGACCCTGAGGCTGACCCTTACACAGGAGCTATTGTTCCATTCGTCGACCCAACCACAACTGGTACAGCCCTTGAGGAGAGTGAAGGACCTTATAATTGCATTGCTGTCGAGAAAAAACTTGCTAAACGGGAAAAAGAAAAAACACCTGAAGAGAAGGCCAAGGAACGACAGAATCGAATAAAGCAGTTCAAACCGTTCTTCAGTGAAGAGGATGCACCGAGCGTCAGGAGTACAGAGAAGGCTAAGAGCACAGAAGAGGATACGAATGAATTCAACAGTTTAGATGCAGATGCCGATGCGGATAATTACTTCGATTTCAAGATTACGAAAATTCTGAAAGATCCTGACACGTCCAGTGTGGCAAGCACTGTCGCATTGAGTGCATGCTCGTCTACAAAGGAATCCTGGAGAGATCTTTTGGTAACAGACGCGAACAGTTTAAAATCTAAAAGATCACACAAAAGTCATTCATCAAACAGAAAAGGAAGGGATTCCGAAAGTATGAAATCGAAGAAATCGAACAGCAGTCGTTTGTCCAATAGAGCAACAGGAAAGGACATTGATACCATGAAATCGGAGAAGTCGAGTACAAGCCATTCATCAAACAAGACGGCAAAGGATATGGATAGCATGAAATCGAAGAAATCAAATGATGGTCAATTATCAAAAAAGACGGAAAAGGACAGTGATAGCATGAAAACAAAGAAGCCAAACAGAAGCCAATTGTCCAAAAAGATAGAAGAGAGCGTTGATAGCATGATATCAAAAAAAGCAAACAACAGTTATATATCCAACAAGCAAGAGAGGGACATTGAGAGTGCAAAATCAAGAAAAGCAATTATCAGTTCTATTTCAGATAAGAATAGAAAAGACACCGAAAGTCTGAGTTCAAGGAAATCGACATCTTCCAGCGAATCTGTAAAAAAGCTTAAAAACAAAAAGAGAGAACTCGAGAGGATTGCAGCAACATCTCCGCGAGCGAGCAACAAAACTCCCACTTGTCACACGCCCTTACACCCACCTGGTACTTTCAACCACATAACTCTCAAACAAATTGAAATGAATGGAGGCAAACCTTTTGACCCAAAAGAGGTCTATGCCAACTCAATCAATGATGGCCAACCAAGATACGTTGATGCAAAATTGCGCGAGGCTAAACGTCTCGAAGCCAAAAGGAAGTTTTTACAAACCTTTCAAGTTGCTAGTAAAAATGACAAAAAGTCTGGCGAGTCTTACGTATTTGGTGGTTATGTTGTTGATGTTGGCAATGGAGAGAACAACGGTGATCTTCGAATTCTTGGAATGGCTAGCGATGATGATGACGACGACGACGACGAAGATGACATCAATGATGATGCTGATATCTCTGGTTTCGATAAACGCGATGAGAACGCCACAAAAGGAAATAAGTGGTCCAAATCAGAACAAAGAAGTGCAGCTCCGATATCTAGAAGTGGAAGTGGAGCTGAAGAAGCACGAGAAGACGATTCTTTTGAGGAACTTATCTTGGAACGAAATAATGGAATATGCGTTGGGGGGACATTGCCTAAATCCAATTTTGGAGAAAGCCCAGATGATACAAAACATGCAGAGAAAAAAGACGAAATTGAAGACCCTGCTCTTAGCGACTTGCTTGCTCCAGCACTTGTAGGATTAGGGGTGTTAAATAACAAGTCTAAAGCATCAAAAGACAGCAAAGTTTCCAGTGTCAAGAGTAAAACTACACTGCAGCCCTCTCAAACCCGACAAGACGGATCCCAAAGGTCAAAGCCCAACCCTATGACCAGAACACAATCAGGAGATACAAGAGCTTCTTCAAAGAAGAGTTCTACATCGAAGCTTTCTAGAAAATCGATTGCGGAAGCATCCACTAAAGAAGAGGCTTTGGCCGCAGTAAGAGTTGAAGTAGCCTCAGTATTAACACAGGAGCCGGAAGGTCAGAAGGCATTGGCAGAATCAAAACCACAAGGTATGACATGGTCAAAGGGTTCCAAAGCGGTCTCTACTTGGAGCAGTAAGAAGGAAGCATCCGCCCCCGCACCAGCATTCACAAATAAGGCGGAACGTACCATCAATGAAGTTATGGCCGACTTAGATGCGATGCCGTTACACATCTTGGAAACATTGAAGCTAGAAATTAAGGAACGCCTGCGAATGTATGACGAATTCATTATGAAAACGTATGGGCGAAAGCCTCAAATAAAAGATAAGGAACCTATTCGTGATTTATATGATATTTACTCCATCCTCAAGCGACATATCATTCTGAAACGAATGAAGGAAATCAAGCAAAGTAAGGAACAGATTGCAAAATTACAAGCACAAAAAATGGAACTCAAACAGAAGCTGAAGATATATGACGATGTGATTGCTGCTAGTAAGGGACGTGCGCCATCGCCTCGGGAACGTGAACCAATTCGAGAACTGTACGAAAAATACGATGACATCAAAAGCGAAATTGCATCAGAAACACAGAAGTTAGAGAAGTTGGAGTACCAAAAGAAGCAATCAGAAAATGCTAATGACATAGTTCCGCCTATTCAAGGTATTAAGTCAACAGATCTAGAAGAAGGAGGAGAGGGAGACAAAAAAAATTCTACCTCTGCAACATTGAAGAAGAAAAAAGGGGGGTTATTTAGCAAGTTTCTAAGAAACAGATCATCAGAAAAAGGCAAACCCTCAACTTCGCGACCTCCTCCAATACCAGAAGATGGCATAGCCAAGGTTGAAAATGAAAAGAATAATGACCTTGGTGATAAACCGGATAAAATTTTTGTTCTTCATCAAGATAAGAACAAAAATGGTCGATTCGGTATGCATCAGAATGGTGCTGTTATGAGTGATGATATTTCATTTGTAACATTTGACAGTTCCAAGGCGTCTGGCTTTATTGTCCCAAGTGCTGGTGCCGGTGCTGGTGGTACATCTGTACAAAATCAATGTCAGCAATCTCATGTTTCTGAGTTGGTGAGTGCCGCACGAAATAATCCTTGTTGGGACGGAGTTGTAGGTATGACTGCATTAGATGCAGTTGATGATGTTGTATGTTGTGGTACTGGTGTGTGTAGTGATGAAGGCTGTTACTCCGAAAAGGCAAGAAAGGGTATCACTACTGGTAAAGACTCTGATTCGATACTCGCGTAAAAGAAAAGCGGCGATGGGAACGGGGAATCGGATCTTTGGATGTATGTACCGGTCGTATGTGCATATATTTTTTGTAAAGATATTTTGAAACCGAGGAAATGTCATTTTTGAGGTAGGAGCTACTGCTGGACCTATAGATGTGTAAATTATTGAGAAGCTGGATTTTTATTACTTTACACTATGTCTCCATACTCTCTCGTAAACAAATATCCAAGTTTTGAAATGCTCTGTCTCCGTTTTCCTCTCTTGTACATGTCATACTTTGGCGCTCTGCTCGTTTTGTTGGGTGACAAAGTACCAATCTGCATATTCTGCCACATCCCTTGCTTGTTCTACAATCCTGACAATATTTGCTTCCGAAAAATCTTCCTGGTAAATATCACTTTCAGTGATGATGTTCGTAGTGGTAGCACTGCCATTATCCTCGTCTTGTTCTTGTCCTGGATGGAAATTATAAAATTCATGAAGACGTCTCCTTTCTAATGACATGAGGCAACCCATTTTGTGCTTATTTCTATAGCTAGCACTCTCTCTCTCTCTCTCTCTAGAGGTAGAAAAAAGACAAGAAAATGATTTCTTTCTCTTTATCTTGAAAGAGACAACAAGACTTGAATTGACTCGTGCGTCGTCGATTGCAAAAGATACGAATAACGGTGCTCGAAAAGGGCGTGTCCCATTATTTGTCCGCCATCCACGAGTGAAAATGGAAAAATAGAAAATGCATCCATGACTGAATCTCTACCTGCAAAAGAGACCAACTCATCTAATTGCCCAACTGATTCTCGAATGAAGTGATATGCCCAAAAAAACAATGGAGAGTTCACCACCCCTTCCTAAACAAAAGTAGTTACTCATGTTACCAGTCATTAGTTGTACAATACATTAAAATATGTAGTTTTCAAATTGTATGAGCGCATGGTGAATATATCCTTCTGTACCTTTTTGTTTGGAGAAAATAATTATGAAGAAAAATTCACCTTGCTGAGACTTGACTCTCCAACCAACCGACCCCCTTTCCACCATCCCAATGTCAGGATCAGCATGAATTATAAAAAAAAACACTATTTTTAATTATATATATGTATACGCTAGTACGCATTACTATGTCTTTGGAGTGTGTCCCAGTGAAGCTTCGTCGCCATACAATTGTTCGTATCTTTGTTTCACTTGATACGATGTTTTTTGTGGTATAAATGCTGCAACTTGATCTACCCAACAAATATTTGAGTGTGAATATATTGGAGATGAGGATGGCTGTGTTCCATTATTATAGTACCGAGCAAGTAAAGTATCAAACAAAATTGTTTCTTCCAATGTCCATTCTTCATCGTCTTCTATATGGTTGTCATTATGACTATTTTTATCTCGATTTGTTGTCGTTGGTTGTAAAACGTCAATCTCATCATTTAAAGTAGGTGAAGAAGAAGACTCATTTTCGGCTTCAGTAGAATCGTCAGTTTCATCTTGATCATTATTCAAAAGAGTCATCAAATATTGATAAGCATATTTTTGAACATCAGTGACATTCCAATCATCACCAAGTTCGTCTGCTATTTTAATCCATGGATATTTTCCTTCCGAACCATATCGCTCTAAACATGCAATGAAGCGTGCATGGCGACGTTCCAATAATTGTTCTTGAGATGTTATTGTTAATGATGATGATGCAGTTTGGGGGTTTCCACTACTCTCCAACAAATCAGCATTAGCATTAACATTATCAACAATCATAGCATCACGGCTATTTTCATTATTTGTGGTTGTATTATCAGTGTCAGTGTGATTCATGTTTATCATTGTGTAACTGTTCTTATTCTATTACATGCAGTCAATGAGAGATCATAGACTTGAGGTAGAACTAGTTTGGCTGTTGCGTTCTGTTCTAGTTGTTTCCTTTTGTTCTGTTGTGTTTTGTCCCTTCGTTTAATGTTTCCCACCTGTATCATAGTCTCATACCGATATGATAGGGGGCGTGACTGATCTACCGACCTTCATGAGTTTGAGATAAGGATAATCACTGCGGACGGACGAAGAATCCAAATACTGAGGTCAACACTTCTTATGATTGCGATGCGAAGGGTAGATTTTAAAAAATGTTTTGTATGAAACCATTGCGACAATCACATGTTCTCCCAATTTGCTTTACCGTTACAATATACCGTGAGTCGCATGTTGTTCAATCCCACTACCTTAGAAGTTCTTCTCTGACTATCTTTAGCATTCGCGCCAGGAATATGTCTTCCATCTAAAAGTTTATGCTGTGTGTTTCTTTACAGCTTTACAGCGTTATCTAGGTTTTATACTATACCTGTTCGGTTTTGGATGAGGTCCTTTGCAAACTCTCCCGCCTGTCTCCTACTCCTGGGAAATATCTGCAGCACCGACGGGGTCTTGACGTGCTCATTGGGGTTGAATGATTCACTTCTCCCGCAATTCTTCAGAAGGAAAAAAATGTAGTTGCTCTATTTTGAAAATATGCTAGAAAATACTTGATAGATCTAGATACACAACTCATAAATAATGATATTGAAACTTAAAAACAAGGCCCTTTAAATATGGGATGAGCTCAACCTTATCTAATGTATGCGATTAGGACAAGTCGGTCATTGTGTATCTCAATAAATATGCACAAAACGACTAAGAAGTCAGCAGAGGTGCTTTAAGTATCTTACCATGCATGTTGGATGAAAAGAGATGAAAAGCAAACAATCTCTGATTTTTGTTCCAATCAGAGATTCAAAAAGCCACTTTTACACTTCCGGTAAGTAAAAAAATCTTGCATTGTTGTTCTGATTCTAAAATACTGTATGCATGGTCAATACGAAAAAGTAACTGGTTCAAACATAGTAGTTAGTATGTATATAATATGAAATTTAAATCTTAGACTTTGGTTTCATGGCACGTTTCATATCAACCTTTCATTTTTCTTCTTTGGTTCTCTCTCGTCCTCACTCTTTTCAGATGTTATTACTGCGAATTGTGAAACTCTCCCGTAATTTCAGATAATTCGTCATCAGACAACATAGAATCATCGAGATGCGTAGGTAGTTGTAACATTTTCTCCTTGGTTTGATTATTCATATAGAAGACTTTTCCAGTATTCCGATCAACTTCCTTGATCCATACAGGCTGTTTCTGTTCGTTCTTGGTCATATAGAATTCATGTGGTTCAGTCCAAGTTGGAGTTCTTGATATTTGATTGTAATAGTATGTTCGCCCTGTTTTAGGATCTACGGCTGACCTCCATTTGGCATTCCGATTAGTGGTCTTCTTTGTAGGACAGTTATCCATGATGTTGTAATTAGTACCATCCTTCTTTTTTCGTAGAAGAAGACTTCCAGGTCGAAACACAGCAACTGATGATTCTCGTTCAATTGGTTCCTTACTTCGAAAAATATTGTTTTTCTTCCTGTTAGGACTATTGCTGTTGTTTTTTGCTCGTTTTTCATCTGCTTTCTCTAGCAACCAACGCGCATTCTGTTCTAGAGCAAGGTCGCGCTCGTTAGACACATTTTGAAGTGCAGAGATAATCATTTCTTCCCGTAAAATCGTATCAACATCTGGCTCGGTAAGCGCTGTGTCAAGCATTTCACGTGCAAGATGGACATTACAACCATCTTCCGTTTTATCAGTCGGTAGCAGCATTACCATCCGCATCGTTTCCTTTTGGTTCATCTTTTGAGACGTTGTTGATGATGATCTCTTTTTCGTTTTTTTGTTTCCATGCAGACGAGCAAATGGAAATCGTCTTGATTTTGAATTTTCTTTTAATTCAGATGTAGCAAAGGGCTCTTCTCTTTCTTTATTTTTTTCTTCCCTGTCGTCGTGGTTCATTTCAATTTCAACAAGAAGAGCTTCCTGCCCCTGCTCTTCCCAACTAGCAAGCAGTCCATCGTATTGCTGCACCTGGTAATTCGGCATGTTTCTACTTCTTCGCTTTTGTGATCACTCGTGTGTGATGCAATCGAACGAGATTGTTTTATGGTAGTTAAAGAAGGGTGCTACTATAGTCTAACAGTTCTAGTCCTAGAGAGAGAGATGCACATCTGATAGAGATGGCGGTATGCAGTCCAAATTTTCTTTTGGTATTTTTGTCGCTTGGATTTTCGATAGTTTATCTGAGACTTGCCTGCATTGGACCTCTCGTCTCGGTAGGAATACTGTGCCTGGTAGAGAAACTGCTACTAGTGTGTCATATGTCATAGGTAGTCCTAGAGGTAATAGTTTCCCACGCAAAATGCCCGTTGTATGGTGCGGATAGAACTGAAGTCCCGGTATTGAACAATAATAATGATGATACTCTAGTGTATCTCTCTGTAGGACCTCTCTAGAGCGTTTCTTGCGCGCCGAAACTTTTCCGGATAGATTTCGTCACACATATATTAGATATTGTCTAATACTGCTACTGTACTAGTATGAATATGATTATCTAATAAATTCGACTCTCTGAAAAGTATATCTTCGAAATCAGCTGCTGCCATCTGTTAAACTTACTTTTTGTACATAATATTGGTACGTGTGAAGCGTAGATTAGATTCAAAGGTACTTATTTTCATTCCCGCGTTCGCATTCCCTGTTCCTAAGTGTAGAATATAAAAATCAACGTTTCCGATTAATGTAGTCCTTTGAGTCCCGATTGTAGTGACTGTATACCAATCTTAGAAACTTCAATATATGTATACAATTTGAATATGTTGAATATTGAAAAGCAAATTTTCAAAATTTGGAGATATGAGACAAACGAATTTGTTGGAGCTCACATTTCTTCATACTTATTCGATATGTATTAGTGTTTCCCTGTTCATTAGACAGAATCAATAGGGCTGTGCTGACTCGTTATTCGCAAGCCGTTGGAGAATTTGTTTATTGTATCTCAACCAAAAATTCTCGATAAGTCACAAAATAATTTTTAAAGAACCTGTAGACCGAATCTTCAAATAATGTACCGAGAGAGTATTTGTTCTTTTTACCGACATTGACGAGGCATTCTACCAATACTAATGATTTTGGAAAGAGAATAATTTTCTTTCTTGTTTTACTCCATCGCGTAAGCATCTTCTCTGACGGCAGAAATAACGAATTACAATATCAAAGGAAGACGTTGTAAACATTTGTAACGCACTGGTAACACTGCCTACAACGCAATAGAAGCAGGGAGGGTAGGAGAGAGAGAAAAAAAAATGAAGTTTTTTTTGAGGAAAACGAAAAAGGGTGGATTCCAAGCTCTTCAAGAAGCAGATGACAGGTCAATGACTTTATCTCCAACTACTATTTACGACACGAATGGTCAACAAGTATTACCTGTTGGAGATGATTTTATCGAAATGAATGTTCAAGAGGGAGGAGATAAAGATGTTGTTATGGGCAATAACAAGACGAACATCCAAGTAGCAGCAGAGAAAGACAATGAACCACAAAAAATAAAGCAAAACGCTTCGCACAGGTCGATGATTCAGAAACAGGAACGACGACGACTTCGTCAACAGCAAAAGTCTTTGCGCAGACCGATAGTTCAGCTTGTTCCCGAGAAACTGGAAAAACAACAACAGCAACAAACACAGAGTGGGCAGAGTGTTGATTATTGCTCTACTGCTGATGGAACCGGTTCTACTCAAGGAACTGTGAGTGTATCTTCAGACGAGCAAAGTACTAGAAGTACAGTGTCAGAATATCTACTGAATCAAAGAACATGGGAGGCTGCAAATGATGTTCTTTGCTTTGGAGGAATTGACGTTGGCGCATGCCATGATAGGTGTACAAGTATCCTTTGTGATGATGGTGATTATGATACATCTGATGATATCTCAGAGCCACAATCACCATTGCCACACCAGCAAGAAGAAGAAGTCAAAGCAGAAGTAGTAGTAGAAGTCAAAGCAGAAGTGGTAGAAGAAGTCAAAGCAGAAGTAGTAGAAGAAGTCAAAGCAGAAGTAGTAGAAGAAGTAGAAGAAGTCAAAAAAGAAAAAGAAGAAAAAGAGGAAGAAGAAAAAGAACCTGTTGTTTCACCAGTAAAGAGTGTTTATGGGTACATATGATTTTGATGAAAAATACACTATGAGAGTACAAATTCGGTTCCTGATCCAAAAAAAGAATCAAGTTGCTGGTGAACCGAAATAATTTCTATTTAATTGTCCGTGAAAAAAAATGTGAAAAGAAAAGTATAGCAGAGGTGGTAAAAAAACCATGCAAAAAGGAAGTTTCAAAAAGATGAGACGATTGTTTCTATATTTAATTTAAATGTTACTGTGTATATGTAGTATTTTTAATTATTTTTTTGTAATTACATGACTTTTTTAATAGTGCTTTCATGTCCATTTACGAAAGAAACCTTGTCTTGTTTAAAGCAGTACGAGCTCGTACACCTGTATGCAAAAGTATCTTTGTTGGTCATTGATTAAATTGTAATCCATCTTTCTTCAGATGTCTGATAACTTATCTTCACTGTTGTTGTTGTTGTTGTTGTTGTTGTTGTTGTTGTTGTTTTGCATTTGGATGTGTGGCTGATATCAACAAGTAAAAATGGGCTGGTTCATTTTTAAACATTTGAATTCCGTTAAACAAGCATACCGATACCTTTGATCAACAAACGTACCAGTGTTTAGCCCCACAGGCGTCGGGAAGACTTCTTCGCTCAGCTTTTCGGAAAGAAAAAGGAAATGGCTTGAATGTGTCTGTAATTTCTGCAATATGTCCATTTCTAGTTCTGAACAAGCAAGAAATTGCTGACTTTCAAGACTGATTTTTTAGACAGCGACAAAGCCAACCACATCATCATGGATTGCTATAAAAAGCAGACAGTATGTTCTTCAAAACAAAGATTCTCTGTCTCTTGGAATGATAAGATCCAGGGTACACGATGTGACAAACTTTCAAACTGAACCAAATGACGAAGACTGACTAGCCTAGTAGATAACTGGCATGTTCCAGCTGGGTGTCTCGTCAATAGCGAATCATCTAAACTAGTAAGCATTGGATATTTTCAATTTCATTCCAACTTCATTTTACAATTATTCCGCTACGAATATCGTTGGTTGCATCTGGCAACAGACACAACTTGACTACATGGAAGGGAGGTACTTTCACAACATTTAGATCTGAAGATCCCCATACGCCGTAGACCCGAAACCTGCCATACACCATCTGCTAGATTGAAAATGGTGAATAATCAATGCTTGTGACAAGGAAGGATCCAGAATATCTTCTTGTACCCATAACGTATAGGGTTGAAACTTCATGAAATGTTGACATAAAATAGATGGGGAGCCGCCTTAACGGATCTGGGCGCTACTTAGTATCAACTGCAATACGAAGAAGGACACAAATAACAGGTCCCTTCGGAAACGCAAATTGAAGTGCTGTTACGCTAGAACCCCCAAGTTGTTCTGCCACCTAGCGAGACTTCTCTCCGCTTGATTCATCCTGACCCGACACATAGTGTCCGTTGCCATCAGCCAGGTTTCCTTATATTGGAGCACCACAAACAACTATTTTTCCATGCAAGTCAAATATGAACTACTTCAAAATAATGTAAAATACCGTCGAGCTATCCTTTTTTGATATTCTGACTGATGCACGTTTCAGTATCAAAATCCATCGCACCATTTTTTTTCATTATAAAGCCAATCTACTTTAGGATTGAGGTCCTATATCCTATGGTCGCAGCTCACACAATACAGCTAGATAGAAGACTGTGCGCGCCATCTTCAAATGATGTTGATGATATTGATCTCATCTTTGGTTCGCCAAGGTGTAGGTAACAACGAAGTCTCGGAACAATTAAGTCGGAACTGCGAAACACTCTTGAGCCCTTGAGTCAACCGTATCAAAAACGAACCAAAATAAATAGCCTTTATAATAACTCTAAAATTAACCAACTTACCAGATATCAATCCTACCGGTACTGTGTACCTGTTCGCCTGACCAGCTCTCAGAGATCTTCTGAAACAGTCAGTACGTGTCATGCATCGCATATTAGACAAACGCTGGTCACAGGTCTTTCGAACGGGTAGCGCGGAGTGAAACCAAACGGGATCTCTAGTTAGTCGTATGATAGATAAATAACGTAAATCTAATTTTTGCAGTATCATTTTTAAAACACAATCAGTGGCACATACTGGATCTTCCTGGGAGTCTCTATCCGATACAAATATATAGTAAAAAAAATAGCATGTAAGTAACTATACCTTGTATAGGTTGTGGAAGACCTTATTCTGGATATGGTCCAATCGCCAAGGTAATTGAAAAGTTCTATCTCGCATGTATCTCTTTTAGTATTGCTGAGTAAACATATTAATTGAAAAATTCATATTTGTTTTTTGATCGGGACCGCTGCCCAATAAAATAGGATAATTATTATAAAGTATACAGATATGAATGTTTTATATTGGAATTTTTGTCCCAAACAAGAATGAGAACCAAATTTTGAAGGAGATGCTAGCTACAATCAAATTTTCATTTTGTGTTGACAACCCACGTGAAAGATACCACAACAACAGATGTTCTTTGCTGGCTTGAAGAAAGAACTATTGCTGAAGATAGAGGGAGTACTGTAGAGACCTTATCATCTTTTGCAACGTAACTCCGATCGCTGTATAGAAATCATCAATTCAACTTCAACTGATGAACAAGACGAGACATAAAAACATTTCGCAGGCTGCTGTGAATGGCGATGGGCCAGGTTTCTATAGAAAGATGAAATCAAGATCACCTACAAGAATCTTCAAAAAGTGGTTCAGAAAATCTCATAACGATGATTCTGCAATTATGAATTCTCCGGCTGTTTCACTCAGCAGAAAAATGGAAAAATCAAATAACATGATGTCAAAATCTGAGAGTCACGTACAAACGAAATCACGATATGGCACCACCTCGGTCAAAACAACTCCGGTGGTGGTCCAAGATGATTTCTTGGCCCTTCATGAGGACAGGCCTTGGGATGAAGTTAGTTTAGTTGTGGAAGAACCACCGCCAGAAGTCATGAACAACAAGGATAATGTCAAAGACCCTTCGCCACAGGCTGAGACTGAGGAAGATCCAAATTACAACACAAAGTGGAATGTAAACCAGCCTCCTGTCGATTCATCTCTGTCAAAGTCGAAAAAGACGAGGAAAAATAAAAGGGAGCCCAAGAAAGATTCTCCTTCGGATAGTTCAATGAGATCCAAAGCGTCTTCAATTGCATCCTTTCAATCAAAAGCCAGCAGCCGTTCGAAGAAGTTTTTGACAGGAACCAAAAAACTCCTTCTTGGATCAGGCAAAGCAGCAGCATCTCCACATGTTGTTGAAAACCACAATATTATGAGCAGCGATCCTTTAACTCGAGAGAGTAGTCCCACAAAAACTGTTGAGGAAACTTTCTCGGACCAAGAAACAGTTGATGATTTGGATCCTCCTCTGCCGCCACCAGATCGAGAACAATCACTCGCCGCCACGATGACGACAGGGACGACGAATACACGTAGTATCGACCGTTCAAATTACGATGAATCAACATATGAGCGCACAGTAACACCTTTTTCAGCTTTGACTGTTAGTACATATGGAGAAGATGCGGTTAGCGAAGATGAAGGTGACGACGATACATACAGGGCTTACGTGGCTGAAGCACTGGCTTGTAGTGCCGCGAATAGTGCAATTTTCGAAGATCTGTTATGTATTGGAGATTGATGTTGTGGAGCTGGCGTGTTTATACATGGTTACACTGAGCAAAAAGAGAAATAGCGAAAGATATACAGTGAAAGATAATAGTAATTACGTGTTTCAACTGCTTAGTTGTTAGGAAAGAATAAATGTACTAAAAAGTGGACCGTGAAGCAATGTGACAGAAAATAAATCTACATAGATTGCAAGATAAACACCGACTTTGTTTTGCTTGGTTGTCAGCAATATAGTCATTTTTTGTCTTTCTAAACTTTCCATAATGTACCTTTGTCTTCTGTAAAATTAGCGGCTAACGCAAACCATAGTAAATCTATACCTTTTGTTGCTGGCGTGAGATGAGAAATAGGCAAATATGCCCTTCACTGGGAAGCGTTTTCAGCAGATAATTGATATGGAACCCATGATCAAGCTGTGGTCATGCTTCCAATGGATATGCTGTAGAGTCATTGTTCTCAGCATCATACCATACAGAAACAAGAAAATCTCTTACCAAAACACCTCTCCAAATATAAACTTTAAAGATGTATTGGCCACCGAAGTACAATATAAAATAGTTGACCATGCAGAACTACCACCAAATTTGTAAGTTGAGACAAAGTTTCTGTACTGAAAGTCAAACCATTTTAACAGCTATAACAGAATTATAGCCATCGTAGTATTGTGTAGTGCACAGAGGGTTAGACCATGATAAGTAGACTATTAAGAGGGGGCTGCATCCTAACAAGAAGTTTTCTTAAATCAATGTATTCTTCTTGGTCTTCTTTGAGGGATATCTTTGGTAGTAGCATGTGTAAATCTTTTTTGCTTCTGTTCCTGCTTCTGCTCCTGCTGAAGCTTCAATCCTATGACTTGACAAACTTTATGCACTCTCTAGCATTTAGCATGGGATGCTTGACATTGTCTTATTATTATTTAAGTTGCTAAAGTGTAAGAATTCAAAACAACCAACACTACACAATATTTTTAAGTTTCTCTTCACGTTTTCTTCTTCTTAGTGCTCAACAGCTATGAACAGTGAAGCTAGTTGAAAAAAGTACAGAGGGTTTCTGTCTAGTATAGAGAGTTGAACTGTGATAATGGATCATCTTTCCCCTATCTTGTATATAGCCATAACTAATGATCCACTGTGTCTGCTAAGAGTACTTGAGAATACCAAAATACATTGCAAATGAAACATTTGTTATATTTTGCCTTATCATCAGCTGGCAATAAAATAAGCAAAACATCAATTTTGTACAACTAGTACTCAGGACAAACCTCCTGGTGGTACAAATGCAAAATGAAAGAAGCAGAGCACTTCTTCTTACCAGTGTGTGCTAGAATAGTCAGGACTGGTGTATGCAGGCTACAAACCCAGATGTTACCTGTAGCTTTGTGTCAAAGCAAGGATTTGCACATGACAACAAGTAAATATATTTGTTCTTGCACTATTGTTTTGAGGCAATATTACATCAGTATGAGTTAGTAGAAGGAGTAATTGTGAGTTTATACTTGTCAGCTTTAGAAAAAATCTAGCAAAAGCCCACAGAATTAGTTTATCTGTGACATCAAAGGCTTGACTGTCTTTACTTCTACTGCATTTATATTATATATATAGTAAATTGGGAAGTCTTAGGATTTTGAACACCCTATTAGATATCAATTTTTTCATGTATGGCTGATAAAAATAGAGCTACCAGGGTGAACTACTAGTACCTGAATTAGTATGCTAATCAAACTTATTTGCCAAAAATTCTTAATGCTAATCATCATGATGGACAATACCAGGTATTTCTTTTCTATCCTTTCTTGTACTAGTTTGTAGATACCATCACAATTTATTTTACATCTTTTGAAAATTAGGCAAAAATATAATAAACAAGTAACAGGTCTCCCATAGATAATTCAAACAAAAATAACAGACTTTAAAATGAGATAATTAAGCTTTTCTCTTTAGTGCAATTAACTTTCAAAATTCACAAGGCCAGACACTATCAGCTGAGCATCACTACAATATTTAAATCTTAACATTGCTTATGGAGGGAAGTTTTCAAGCTTTTTAGGTTTAGTAATAGCAGGATATTGCTTATAAATATGTGATATATACTTGTAGCAGACCATGATAAGATAATACATCTTAGGATACAAGGTGGTCTGCACCTGAACAAAGACTAGTACTATTTATGTGGTTCTTGATATTTAAAAAAATGACTATGGAACACCCCCTATTTAGAAAGACTATAGATTCTACTGTACCATGCTATGCAGATACACATGAGAAGAACATAAAAAAATGCTTCATATTTGAGTTTTAAAATTAAGAGACTACTAGTAGTTGAATTTTTTAATTTTATATAAAGTACTGACTTGCCAATCTACCAGAGTCCAACTTGTTAAGGATATCCTGACAACCCCTGCCCCATTTTATGAACTGCAGTGGTGAGCATTCATAATACACTTTAAAAGCTAAGAACTTCTTTTACTATTGTGGTAATACCAACAATATTGGGTATGGGTTCTCTTAGTAAAAGCATCATACTAGTAGTTTAGACCATTATTAGTAAAAAATTGCAAGTGTACACTATCACCATTACAAATTTGGAGTAAATTCTTTTGCTTGTGTTCACCACCACTTCAACCATCGCCAACAACTTATTGCCCATATAACAACATCTTTATCTCCTCCCTCTTGAACATTCATTTTGCTAAAATCATCTCCAACAGGTAGTACTTGTTGACCATTCGTGTCGTAAATAGTAGTTGGAGATAAAGTCAT
>WKLE02001552.1:939-33649 GCA_014885115.2 Asterionellopsis glacialis | reverse complement strand
TCATTCAATGCTTCGAATGTTGATCCAACAAGATCCAGCATAAGACTTTGTCCAGTAGCGCCTTGGGGTTTTATTAAGTTTTTCATCAGAGCTGGTTCTACCATGGTCTCGTTCAGACTTTGCACGGGAGCGCACTGGGTGTTAGAGCAAACATCGATCAGACCTGGTTCGGCTATAGTCTTCTGCAGACAGAGCAACCCGACGAGAATCGTGCCGCCAAGCTTGGAAGAGATCATCGATAAGGATGCCCGTGCCATCCCCTGGGTTGTTCGCATCGTGTTTTCTGGTGGATGCTACGATGCTATTCTATCTCACAATTGGAGTCAATTCAGATGTTGTTTCCCACGTGCATCTATTTATTTTGTAATGCTGTGATGGATAGGAGTAATTTCAAATCAGAAAATATTTTCGTATAATATATAAGAAGTAAACACGACTTGGTTTCTCGAAATTGAAAATTAAAAACAACTGCTCAGCAGCAGACGTAATGACTTTCTTTATATAAATATAATAAATAAATATAAGAGAATTACCGTTGGTGTGTATCGGTTCAATATAAAAATAATCTATTTCTTTTATAATCAATAGTGTAACGATATTTTTTGTCGTATGAATAGAGCACTACCAGTACCTAGGGGTAGGAACCTTTCATATATTCTCTTACTTGATATAATACAAATTTTAACATGACGGAATAAACCATTCATAGCAGAAGTACAAGGTACTAAGTGTACAGTATAAGTCTCTTTAAATTGTCGATACCTGGTAAGGCTCATCAGTATTTCAATATATATGTACAAATTTTGATGGTTCCTAGTAATACTGACTGTATTGTAAAAGCTTTGTTGACTAAAATATTTGGCGGTTGATTCAAAAATGATATGAATTCTATTTCACGCAAAAGAATATCTCTTGCCAAGTACTTTAGATACCAGAACGACATGTTTGGTAACCAATATTATACAAGCTACAGTACCAGGTAGAGGCGGTAGTTTAGTTTCCCGCCTCTACTGTACCAGGTATGAATTTTAGAAGGTACTCGTACGTACAGCTTTATCTAAAGCGGGATTTAGAGATGGATGCAATGCGGATGCATACCACATCGAAATTATTTGTGTTTTTATTCGAATGTTTGGCACGTCCAGCTCGAGAATATCAAAAAAATGTTTTGAACATCCAAAAATTTTGAAATACCGTATGTACGTCGTCCTAGTTCTGGGTATACAAGAATAAAGAGGCGCGTGTCAGCAAAAATGGTCCACTGAATCATGTCCACTGACTGAAATGAAGGTCCACAAAACTGCTCTACTGGCGGTCCGTTATCGTCAGTCAAGACATCAAAAATACGGCACCCACACTTTCCACTACCGGTACAATTTTCAGAGTTTGTATAAAACGCAAGGCGATAATCTAACGTATATTTATTGGTACACGTATAAGCTTTAATGGCATAGAACTTTCCTAATTCATAAGCAAAAATTTCATTTTATGCCACAGTGAAACATTATGCTAGAAGACAGAGGATGCATGCACGAGGCATTGTTTTATGATTTAATATCACTAAATAAGAAACACAAGAAAGGGGATCAACAACACACGTGATTTCCTATGGAGGATCAACAAGAGGTTCCTTTAAGCTAGTCTCCATTCCTAGAGCAACAGATGTTGACAAAATAAGAAGGACAGCAAAGGATTATAAGTGGGTATGCAATTTGTTAGTGGCCTTGGTCGGCAGAGGTGGCAACAACAAAACAACAATGTCAACACAAGTACAACTTTATACAACCTGCTTGCCTATTTTGCCAGGTCTACTATTTACAAAGAGACCTGGGAGAAAGTGGATAATGAAAATGGTTATCTATCATTCCTAAAGATTGATGAGTATGGAGTGAACAAAAGCCATAGTACAATCAATACATAACCTGAATAGAAAACAAATGAATATGTTGAGAGGTTGTTTACATTTGGAGGTAGGAAGTGCAGTAAGCAAGTTGTGCAAGAGACACAACTCAAATACATGATGTCAATCAACTGTAGTACGGATGTGATGTAATGATATCATGGACAAAGCACCTGTGGTGATGCACCATGTCCATGATGCATTGAAGTCATGGGCAAAGCACATGCGGTGATGCTCCACAGTGGCAAAACTCCCGTTGTGACATGTTACATCAGAATTCGGTGATGCGCTGTCACTCCATGGCAGTACAACTCCAGTCATGACACCAAACAGGTGATCCAGCAGGCATTCATTGGCTGCCTTGGGGAGTTCACTTCACATGGTAAAACTGAACTCCACTGGACATGATTTCTAAGTAGACCATCCATAGAATCCTGTACATAAAATAGGTGTCAAGACCAACCGGCAGATTGGCAAGTGTTTTTTAGTACTAGTTAAAATAGCTCATAATTTATTCACTCTCCAACAAAGTCTACTCCCTTTTCATAATTATTGTCAGCATAGTGCAGGAAGCCCACTATTTGCTACTCATAACAAAGTCAACACAATCTTCAACTTTGAGCATGTTGAGCCAACATTTGGTTACTATAAGTACATTGGGAGTGAAAAATTCCTTTCTCATATACATCAGTTAAGGATTGTTTTGAACTTTGGTTGAAAGGATTTACCAAGGAAACAAATGACATACCTTTTAGTAAAGTAAAGTCAACATCTGCATAAATCTTGACTACAGGAAAGGTCACAGCAGAATCTCTGCTGACTTCATTGGCAGGACAAAAGATAAGGATGGCAAATGGAGCTCTGAGGGTACCTCATGTGCCCTTGGTAATGCTTGCTGCAAGAAGGATAATGCAACAATCATTTCTAACACATTTGGTGGATTACTGGACAATGAATTGATGCAGATGAAAGACAAGTTCATCAAGCTCTGTCCAACTACAAATACAGTTATATTTGTAACATAACAACAACAACAACAACAACAACAACAACAACAACAACAAGATGATAACTTGTATGAGGATAACAATGCTGCTGCAGCTTCAGCAACAGTGACCATGGTTGTGGAGGATGATGATGACTACAACACAAATATTTGTGCTGGCTGCTGTGTGCCACTTAAGTCATTTGTTGCAGCAGATATTCTGCTTTATGAAATTGCTCTAGGAAAAGAAGGAAGCTCTAGGTAGTGGTGTACATACTGTGATCTTATAAAAGATCAGTGGCAAGTAGCTGGCCACACTTGAGAAACACATTGGAGTATACAATCCTTAAAAGCACACATGAACAATTTAATACTGAGAACTGATATTGGTGAAATATTACAGTAAAGGAATGGAAGGGGTACGGCAGGATCTACTATTTAAATCAATACCATTTAGTCACTACATCTGCATAACTCTAATTTTGTACATAACAATTGGTAAGGGAAACAACATACTGGACAACTTTTTGGAGGAGATCCAGGCTGCAGCTGAGAGCTATTAATGAGTATACTATTGCCAAAAGAAGGTGGATTGAGAGTATGTCTAATTATGATTCCTCCAAGGAAGATTTGCTATAATTCAATTTGTACAATAAAGTATCTGAGAAAGTTGAATCAATGAATATCAATGCTTGAAGAAGACCAGCAGATTATAGTTGAAGTTGAATTAGAGGACTTACTAGAATAGCAACTGGTGTCTCTGCAAACTTGTATGGAAGATAAAGCATGAATTGTGACTGAGTTGAAAAAACAATTTGAAGAGGAGGCCAAGGCCTGAGAACTCAAAAGTGTGGGGTCATCCTTTGAGATCCAAGCTGGACAAGATTCTGCTTGACCATGGGATTGACAGAAGTGCTGTATTTGGTGGAGCACTGGATGGTAATGACTACAGGGAACTAATTGGGAACAGTTGCAGTATCTTAGGTGAGTTCATGTAATATGTATTGAACTAACCTATTGCATTTGACCACAGGTAAAAAAATGTACAGAAAAAATGCAACATAAGGAGAGTTTCTTGATTACTACAATTGCTTTAAGAACTAATTTACCTTAACAGAAATGTTCACTATTAGTAAATAAATTTGCTAATTGATTAAGCTGCCACCAACAACATCAGCATATGCACCAGTGTTTAGTAATTCATCATTACATAAAAGCTGTAAATTAAAACAGTTGTAGTTACAGTGAACAGTATTCAAATGGTAGTTCTAGTAAATTTGAAAGTCACCACCAGAACATTGTGATACAAAGTGTCTATTGAAATTACATTGAATTTTTAATTGAAGCATTAACCATAGCAAGATATAATCTGGGACTCCATGTCTGAGGCATACTTACAACAGATGAAATAGATGTTCCTTGAGAGTTCAATCATCCCTACTTTCTACTGTACTAGTTGAATATTCATGAATGGCAACATCCATATCTGTCAAACCTGTACCATCACTTTTTTTTAATGACTGCTCATGAGCAGTTGATACAGTCTTGGTCTGCATCAGGGGGAGTGCATACCATGATACATTAACAATTCCCCCCCAAGACCCATTGCTGGTGTCTCTCATGTCATATACATCCACCACTTCCAAAGCTGTAAAACTGCCCTGTGCCTGGTACTCCTTGATTAATCACAATTCCTTTTTGTTTTATGTCCATTGTCATTCAATGGTATGGATACAACTATTTTTGTATGTTGTAATTACTTCTGATGCAAAGGAAATGGTGGCATTATTGTCATCATTGTCCAGTTTTGTTTGTGTCAATTTGCTGCTCCAGCCAAAGTCTTTGAAAAAAAAGACTTTGTGTACATTTCTACATAAATGCACTGAGATATTTTGTCTTTCATAGTTGGTCAATCATCTGTTTTGGTACAATTTTCAATTCAGGTCTACAGTTTTGTACCAATAGGTTTTTTCTAAAACCTGTGTAGTTGTATGCCAAATCTCAATGAACAGTTCAATGATCAACCATACAAGGACAATTTTGGCATTTTTTAATTGTGAGATGGACAAATTTTAATACTTACATGTATATGCTTATATCCCTAAACCACCTTTTTTTCAAGTCCCCCTCAGTGTGTATGCAGGACAACAAATCATAACAAAGAGTACCATACCTGCAAAATATGAAAAGACTTAGCTCAATGTACAAAAGACAATATGGAATACTACATGTACTGCTATAAAAACCTGTTCATGTTACCTTATTTGTGATTCATCTTATAAGAAATAGTGGACTATTTTGTATATTTACACGCATACACCCATATGCCTAAAACACCTTTTTTTCCCCTCTCAAACTCTCCCCTTTAACCTAAGTGCAGTCTAATAGACAATCCAATAGATTTTGGATAGTCTACAGGAAACACACACAAAAACCTCACTATTTTTTCTTCTTATCCTGTGTACTTCCCAGAAAACAAATGTCTCTCCCAACTCTCAATTGATACTGTACATCAACCAAGATCACATCAGGATAACACCTCATCATGTGTACTCTGTCTGAAAAGCAAAAATATATACAATATTGCACCTTCAATCTGCAATAAAGAATGTGGAACTTCCCTTAAAACTGCTTTGATTTTATAGGAGAATGCCAGTTATGAACAAGTGGTGGGTGAATCTTAACAGATAAATTTGGTAATAGCTTGGTTATCTCAGTCACCTTACTTGTTGCTAAAGTAAAACAGAGTATATATCTTTGTCCTGGGAAGAAATACAGGTATCATTTTAAATAAGAAATTAATGAATTCAAACACAAAATGACTTGTGATGTGAGGAGGAGGAGGGGGTAATGCATAGCTCTCTCATGCTGAGGAGGTTTTAGTAAATACAAAATGTTACTGAATAGTTTCTAGAAACTTCTTCTTAAAAGTATAGAGTCACAAAATCTTTTCAAAGCCAAAATATGGAAAAAGACAAGCGCCTGATGCTAATCAAGAAATGTTACTGCTAGTACATTTTTAGGCAGGTCATTCACCAGAAAGTAATGGTGGTTCAAATTTCAATACCAGGTGAAATTGAAGGAATGCCTTTAAAAAAAATAAGTTACCTTTCAGCTTTTCAGAGAGAAATGTGTCACAGAAATAATCCAAAATCTTTTTGATAAAACTATTTGGTTTCCAGAGAAGCTAGAGAGGGGGGAAATCTGATATGATTGAGATAAAGTGTCATTTACCTCTTTGTATTAGATATACAGCAGATGTAACTCTTTTTCCTCTACATCAGTATGTAAATCTACTGATGATACCAGTGATTCTACTATAATGAATGCAAAACAGGCTACACTACATCAACATTAGTTCTATGCAACAAAGAACTTTATGTCTAACATATTTACACAGTGTGGATGACTTGTAGGTGATAGTACTAGTACCCATAATTATGATAGAGGAGTATTTGTGCAGTATTCTCAAGTAGGACGATATCCAATACCCAACATGATTTTAGTGACTTTGTTAATTTAGGAAGTTGCACCTGGTAATGCTGGATTACCTGAAGAGCAAGAGTTTGTTCATACAACATTATTGAGTAAACCACATGAATGGTATTATAAGGTCTTATAAGATGAGAGGATAAGAAAAGATAAGAAGAGTATATATACAACTATTAATTTAACACGGTTTGTTATATAGATTTAAAAGGATTGAAAATAAAATTGAAACTTATGAAGAGAATATACTGTTAGTAGGTATTGATGCCAATAATTAGCTTGACCATGATATTCTTGATGGAATGCCAAATGATACAAGGAGAACACAAGTTTCAAACTGTGCCTGGAAATAAGGGATAAATATGCAATCATTCTAAATTGTTTAACCATTTTAATTAAGTACTAAGTACTTCATTACTTTCTCCTTAATCAGTGTATGCAATATCTTCTAAACAACAAATAAAATACTTTCTAAAAATCTGTATTACTAGTATCATTATCAGATAACATAAAACTTTATCACAATCAATACAATTGTAAGCATCTGTGATCTGTGGTCAGTCTTATTAACATTTTTAAATGTGGTTTCACTGCTTGCTCTTACTGGTACTATTGGTCAGTGGTTTGAGTTTAGGTTTTAGCTAGAGTCATGACATCATCATTGTCTACTATGTTCTACTTTCCATTTTGATTTTTCTTCTTAAGGAAAGTAAAACAATATTCCATGTCTTTCTGTTTCCCTCTACATCATTTCTCCTATGCTACCTTTCAACCATTCTTTTTGAAGATAAGAAGGTTATCTCTATGAAAATCAAAATTGTCATCCCAGTTAATATTTGCTTTATGTTTCCTATTAGAAGAAGCAGCAGGTGCCTTTTTCTGTTTTTAACCTTTTTTGTGCATTGCAATTTTATGGTGCTTTGTACTTGAAACTTGAAACAACAATATTTCTTATGGCATTCACCATCTCTGCATCACTATCATTCTCTCTGCAGCATCTTCAGTACTCCCACCATACACACCACCACCACCATCATTAATAATTGAATTACTAGTACAATGCTTGAAACTGTTATATCCTTTTTTTAAAAAAAATACCTTTTGTTTGCCTAGTTGTTGCTTAGCACACTGTACCAGTTCTGTTCAATAGTTACTATCTTATCAACTATACCAGGTAAGTCTTAGAGTAGTATTTTGTTCCTAGGTGTAAGTCCTTAAGACATAAACAAGATACTCCAAAAGAATACCAGGTACTTATATTTGTACAATATTGTATGTCTGTAAAAGTACTGTTACTTCTTACCTGAATAAATCCAGCATATTGTATAGCTTCAGTTAGTGCTGGCATTAGTAGTGCCTTACAACAGTAGAGAGCTTAGTCTAGCAATGGTTGCCATTGAGGTATTTGGTGTAGTTGTTACTTGGAGCCTCCTGTTGCCAGCACACTATGATTAACTGAAAGTTAGTGAAATCATCATCACTATTTTTCCCATCCTTACATGGCATATGTTCCTGTTAGTAGTAATTCCTTTTTTTAATGCTTTCTTGGTATTTTCTAACTCTTAAAAAATGATTTGTCTCATGTGGGATAGTCAACAAACACCTCTGAAATTTCTTTTTTGTGGTGCTGTATGTTCATCCATTCTGGTACTATGTGGTTCATCTACATGACACATTTATTCAAGTTTCATTTTTAAATCACCCTATATAATAGCTATATTATTTATTAGTATTGCTGATTTTTTAGCTTCATCATTCATGAAGAGAGAATAATGCCAGCTTATGAACAGCAAATATTATTTATTTGCAATAAACTTATCACTTAAATTAAACCTATCTAAAAATCATTAAATTTTCATTTGTTGCTCTTATTGTTGCTGTTCTCTGAGCTTGTGTCATCCTCTTTATCATCTGAATCATCTACACTGTCACTCCAATCTGGGGATACCTGAACAACTGTCCTCATGGTCTTTTACATTTTTTGCACATCAATCTTTTTCTTATTTCTACCCACATCCAATATCTCCCATTCCTTTCTTGATGATTCATCTAAGCTTTCACCTGTCTTTTTTACTTTGCATGCTTCTATAAATTCAGTTCATTATTTTGTTGTAGTGCTCCACTGTCTCTGGTTCCCATCTGGACTACTTCCATCCAGTGTTACATTCAGGTAGTAGGAAGAACTCCCTCCAATCTCCAATCCCAATTTCCACTGGCATCTTCATTGGGCACTATAATTCTTATCTCTTTAGTTCTATATATGCACATATAACATGTTGGCAATATTTAATCAGTGTTTCCAGTTACACCACATATAAGCAGTATCATTGACAATGAGTTTTGATTCATAGATGCCCTTTACCCCCAATACTGGGTCTGTTATAATTGAAACAGACTTACCTTCCAGTACTGTTACTCTTGTTCAAATTACTCCCTCTTCATCCCTTACAAGGTTTCTTCTTAATTAATATCCATGGCCAACATGAGTACAAAAAAGTACAAAAAACCCATTAGAACTCAATGATACTAGTAGTAATAAGAAGTGAAAGGCAGACAACATACTTGACCCAATGTTTGAGGAAATCATCTTGGTAAGTAAAGAGAAGCTGGATAAGCAAGCAAGGAGAAATATTGTGGCAAAAAAAGTAATTCATTATGTCCTGTTCCTAATGTGTGACAAAGAATTGGGATATGGCAGTATTTTTCAGAGATAATCATGCACTTCCTAGGCATTGGTGACAATGAAAAAGACAAGTAGGAGGCAAAGAGGAAGAAACAATTGTACTGTTTTTGCTACAAAGAAGTGGCCAATAGAAAGTTGGGAGTTAAAAATCAAAACCTTTTTCAAGTGTGGACTGGGTTTGAAATTCAAGAGGAATGGGGGATGCAAAATGTTTTATTGTAATTTAATTTTTGTGTGTGGATAGGACAGAGTTAAGGAAGCTAGCAAGGATAAAGAGAATTACTTTCCATTGTTGATAAAAGGGCCAAGAAGATGCAAAGAGTTGGCTTTGGTGCATGTCAAACTGTTTACAGCTGATCTAACTTATTCTTGTAGCACACACCAGGAACATAGTGTCCTTCATGACTGAGGTAACAGAGTTTTTGTTTTTCTGGCAAGCAGCTACAAAACATGGATACAGGGTTTTCTTACTATCCTCTTTGCAACTTTGGTGTTGTTCCCTGGACACTGGACACAACCAGTGTGATCCAGCAGACTGTGGCAATTTACTCTGACTGTGGACCAATTTCATACTTAATTATGGGCCCTACTGTAGTACTTTACTTTACTTTACTTTACTTTACTTTACTTTACTTTACTTTACTTTACTTTACTTTACTTTACTTTACTTTACTTCACCATCATTTGGTTTTATATATATTTTTAACCTCCTCATGGAAATGGAACAATCACTTTATTATTACAATACAACAACCGATCAGTTTCATATTTCCATCCTCTGTAGAATTATCATGAATTGCAATAAAATTAACAGAAATTTATTAAAAGAAAGTAGAACAAATTTTCACAAAAAGAGTTGGCCAATGAAGAATTCCAACAGGATGTGTAGTGATGGGACTCGGATGAAAAATATGCACTCACAACCCAATTTCATTTATCTTTAATTTTTCTTTGAATTTTCTGTCTCTTTCAATGATGGTAGGAGTTGTTTAAAAATATAATTTCATGCGTCTCTTGTCTCTTGTTCTTCTTTTTCTTTCCTTCCTTTTTCTTCTCCTTTCCCTCCTTTCCCCTTCTCTCTCCCCTCCCGGCGTAACCACAAACACGGGATGTATGCCACTCCCTGGGGAAATGACAATGAAGAAATTTCTTGTGGTCTCTTTCCTCACCGGATTTTTTTTTCCAAGGTTTCTTGAATGCCACTTTTTTCAAAACACGATACGCAACAGCTCAAAGCGGCAACCCAAAGCCCGAAGCACTCGGCAGAAGAGAGAAAAACACACACCTATATTAGCAGTTGGTCTTCTTTACAGTTCCTCCAGACACAGACAAGGAGTTCAGTTCTGTAGTTAGTTGTGGTTCTTAGAATTAATTATAAGGAATGATCGGGTTCTTGACGTTTGTAGAAAAAACTCCCAGAAAGAGAAACTGAGTAAAAAGGTCAGAAGTTAGGCAGATTTGCTAGCTCTATTGTGAACAACAATATCAGCGTACATTTCACAAAACATGTCAAACCCTGCCACAATCACATTTTTTGACAAACCTATTGGTCATCCTGTTGTAATACATGCATGTTGGGAAAAAAACGATCCACGACCAATTTGGGAGCCATCAACATGGGATAAACTTCACGATCTATATGACTATTCAACAAGTAAAGATCCAACGATAATGGACATGAACACAACGGCAACGGCCAATGCTTCCTCTGTACGAAAGAGTAGTAGGAATTCTTTTTCGGTACCCGTCGAAAGTACACATATCCCAGAAAAAGGACGAGGACTCATATCAACTTCCAAAATTCAGAGTGGTGATCTTGTATGGGACGCTAGTATCAATACAGCAATTTTTAATGTGAAAAATGACTTTCATACCTTTCTATCCTTGTTACCATATGATCTCGCATGCGACGTTTTGCAATGGGCCTATGTAATCTATGGAATTGAGATAGGACAAGAGGAGGACGAGGCAGTAATGATGGTGACGTTGGATTTAGATGAAGGGTCGTATATGAATCATGACCTAGATCAACCAACAGTCCAACTTTGTAATGAGACACTGGAATCTATGAATATTTGTGAAATGGGACCTTTCAAACTATACGCAACTCGAGACATCAACCCCGGAGAAGAAATTACAGTAGACTATTATTCCTTTGACGAGAATGGAGAATTGGATTGGTTTCATGAATTAGCGGATTGCGCATGGTATTCAGATTGTCGCTTCAACGAATTCTTTCAAACGCCGGATACCAAGAAAAGAACACTACTATCATTGGCGACACTGTAATTGTTTGATTTTTTCTATACAACGTAGCTGTCTCTTCCGATGAGACAAACTTTTCTTTTAACAATCCACACTGATAAAAATTGAAGATCATACAAATAAATATTTGAGGATGCAATATGCGATTACAAACTCATGAGATTTGACGGCATGGTTTAACACAAAAACGAGCTTTGAAATACCAAGAAGAATTAGATCAGTTTTAAGCATTTCTTCTTTCGATAAGTAGTTAGCAGTTCCCGGGAAGAAAAATAGAACAATTTGTACTTCTCGTCGAAATACAGTTCAGTACATTCATCTTTTGCAAATCGGCCCTTGATCAGCTTGTGCAATAATAAGTTTTCGATTGTGTTCAGTTTTAAACCTACTTTTTTGCGGTACATCCAACCTTTGCAGCTACGATGGAATTAATCAACTACAGTCCCACTGTTCTGGGGTACAGATAACCTTTGCAGCTACGGTGGAGTTAATCAACTCTAGTCCTACACTGTATTGTCTCCCTAGTAAGTACATACAGGACTAGAGGGTACTCGTACAGGGGAAGACACATCATAATATTTTAAAATCATGGACCTTTTTCATCACAACACATATTAAATAATAGGTGAACATAACTTCTTTTTCTCCTGCGAAGACAATTTGTTCTGTCGATGTTCTTTGTGTCAAGTCTAGAGACATACGGGTATGAGAGATAGTGAAGTTTCAAGTTTCATTGGACGCATGACAGACCCGTCTGTTTGTCTATCCAGAAAATGCGAGCGGAACCACGAAAAAACTTTTCTCTAGTAGTAGACATATCCCAAATCCAAAAAACGAAGAGAACGGCGGAAGGAAAGCATATATTTTTTCTACCAAAGAACAACACACCACTTTGCTCACAACTTTTGCTCTGTTATGACAACAGTGTGAAAAGTGACCAAAAGTATAAAAAACCTTTGATTGTTTTATTTTTTATTCTGGAGTCTTTTGACCGTGAAAGTGGTTTCTGGAGACCAGAGTTTTCTTCTTCTTGCAAAGTATTCTCGTTTTACAATTACTTTTTCAAGTTGGATTTTTGAAGAATGGAAAATTCTCAGCATGTCAAATCGGTCAGCACTGACTCACGGTCGAAAAATCGTATCCGCTATGCTTCATCAAGACAAAGAGCGAAAAGAGCTTCCGCTGATGTTTATCGTTCATATAAACGCAGTATAGGCGTAACTAGTGCTGCTAGTCGTGAAGAACGGGTACACAATCCTGGCAAGGAAGAATCAGAACGCAAACGACGACGAACAAAGGCAACAGATTTCGACGATTCAAAAGTTGCGATCGTGAAAGGAAACGCCACAGTGGACATCGAGGAAAATTTCGCAGAGACAGAACTTGACAGTAATGCAACATTTTCGAGTGAGCTCGATCTTGCCCATGACCGGAATGCATCTGAAATTTTTGGTCAGTTTTATCGAGAAATATGGCCTTTGGCTCGTTCTTTGCCAGAAGTACTTCATCATGCTCCAGAAATTATTAGAATATTGATGACCTATATACTGTCACTTGAATCGGTCCCATCGGTGCGCTCTCCTGGAACATACTCTGTAGATGATGGTGTAAATATTACGGCAGATCGAGAAAACTATATTGCAAATCATGCCACGACCGATATTTTGCATCTTCTCTCTGTATTGGCAAGGGACTTGAGGCATGAGATTCATCCCTATGTGCACACTTTGATCGTTCCAAGAATTCTATATGATCTACTAAATCCACCTCCCCCTCCGGTTGAATCTGGTCGCCAACCTGCACCCTTGAACGTTACTATTGTGGAGTCTGCCTTTCGTACTTTGTCGTACGTGTTCCGCTATGACTCCGAGTCGTTAGTGACAGAAGTAGAAAAGGACGGGCAGGAACCTTGTCTTGAAAAAATGCGGAAGTACTACGGTATTTCGTTAGGACATAAAAGGGACTACGTCCGACGCCTATCAGCCGAAACATTTGCCCCACTTGTCAGAAAACTGAAAAGTGATAACTCGAAACGACATTTAAAACGAGTCATCAAAGCCTTAGCAGCGTCTGTCTCGGTAACCGAAGGGACGAAGTACAGTCAAAGCCAGAAAAGGGCACAATCAGACGCAGTTGATGGAATAGCATTCTTGCTCTTTCAGATTGCTCGAGGTGTACCCGGCCGTCTTCATTCAAAGGGAAACCTAATTGTCCGATGCGTTCTCGATTGCATGGTTGAAAAAGATTCAAAAAAGAAGAAGCAAGGTCGCCACGCGGGCGCGGATGGAATTATCCGAGAAGTTGCGTCTCAATTCATGGAGAAAACCTGTAGACATCTTGAGAAAAATAATTTTGGTGGTGTTTGGAAGGAAATACTGAAAGCTGCAGAAGAGACTACCTCGTCCGTCGTACAAATAACGAAGTCAAAAGAGGTAAAGGGGGGTCAGAACATAGATCAGAATACTTCGTTCAATAGTTTGAACAGCATTTTACTCATCCTTGATCAATGCATTGCATTCCGCGATGGTTTATTCCTAAAGGGATCTAAAGACGATTCCTATATTAACAAGATATCGGGACTCCTAAAATCCCTTTTGGATGTGAAAGTGTGCCTTCGCATGCCAGAAAGTTCTCGAAACAATACAGTGAAATTACTGTGTACACTATGGAAAGTCTTCCAAAACCGACCTGGCTTTGCATCAACCTTAAGCCAGTACCTCCCTGCCATTCTGAACGTTAAGTCTAAACAAGAAACTGAGGGAAAGTTAAACGGCAAATCTTCGACTCCAGCTCAGATTTTAGCTCAAAACTTGCTTCCATACCTTCCTCGTGAGCATACTATGAAATACATTGGTACTGTTTTGTTATCTGCTGTTGCAGGTGTAGCTGAGAAGGACCCAGCAGGATCTCGTGTACTTTTATATTCACTTGCCAGTGCAGAAGACGCTGCAAATACAGAAAGTATTTCCGAGGACGACAATGATAAGCTATTTAACGTAACAAGTGCTTCGAGTTCCATGGTATTATCGGAGGAGAAGTTAACATTACTTGATTTATGCCTTGTAGATATTGGGTCGGAAAGTCAACAAGTAACACGAGACAGTCTCGCACAACTTGGCTACTGTTGTCGCTCTATTCCCTTTGTTGCCTTGCTTGGAGTCAAGGATTCAGACGAGAAGAAAGAAAGCTTGAGCACATTTAAAAAGCTGGCTAAGTGGAATCAGTCGACTCTAAAGATTCTCGACAGAGCGTTCAAAGAAGATCCTCTTATTTGTGACAGTAAAGTCGTTGAAACAGATCTAATTACAGCAAAGGCACTACTTGTGGAATGTTTTGCAACGTTATCCGTTGCGTACTACAATCGGCTAAAGGACACTACCATCCTTCAAAAGAATGTCACGCGGTTGCAGCAGTCGGTGGTCAATTTACTTCTAACTTATCCAGCCTCTATCTGGTCAGTCAAATGTGGTGCTTCTTTTGTCGAGGCTTTGCAACTCTTTGATTTACAGCTCAATGATACTCCAGACGATATGTTCGAGAGTCTTACTCCCAACCTTCGTTCAGAAAGTCATTTTTTGAGGCTGCATACTCTTCAGATCTTAGACAGCTACCAGAAAAAGCCTTTTATTACAGATCATGCAGATCTTGACTTGGCTGATGATCTAGACGAAGAACCGAGTACACACCCTAACGCAGAAACCTCGGATGGTCAATCATCCAAACGTTCGCCAACTGGCCCTTGTGATATCATTACAACGCTTGTGCAGCTAGAATCTACCCCGATTCAGTTCAAAAACGAGCGTGCATTGACTTCGCTGTTGACTAGAGTTGAAGTCCTTGGACGCACAGGGAAACTTCCCGTTGCATACGCAGAGGCATCTGCCAACCACTTACTTGGAATTCTCAATACAAAATTCTCACCTATCTGGCAAGCTGCAGTCAAAGCCCAAATTGCTCTTGCTAATGGCCACGAAGACTGTGTTTGGCCTGCGCTAGAGGTCATGCTGAAACAAGTTATCATTCCGAGAAGTAGTAACGAGAAACCAGAATTCGCGGTAAAAGCGAGTGAAGAATTGTTGAAACTAATTGATAGTAACGAACATCACAGCAGATGTGTTGCTTGGGATTCTTCTTCTGGTGCCGATCCTAGCATATTTGGAGGTAATGCTCTGGTAGCTGAAAGAGATGGGCGTGTATCCCGCCATCAGTGCACAGACCTGGCAACAAAATGTGAACTTGTCTGGAGTATCATGGAGGGTTTGCCACAGCTCACCGCTAGTAAGTCGAGAACAATTGTACCTATCTTCCTTGGCTTCTTGCAAACACAATATTACTTGTTTCACGAGAATGACCCTGATGCTCGAGAATTTCGACTTGAAGAACATCTCGATGAAGAAGAAGTTAGGTAAGATATTGTTACCTCTATATTCCGCATTTGTTTTATCCGTACCTATCATCTGACGCAATCTGCGTGCGAAATTCTTGTCCTTTTAGTTGGGTTCGTGAAGATCTACATAGGAAGATGTTACAAAAGAAACTCTATCTATTCTTAAAAATGTTTTCGTCGGTAAATGGTCCACAACAACTTCATAAGCATCCATTGCTGCTCTCCATCTTTTCTGCATTTCTGTCCCACCAAGATGCATCGATAGCTCAACTCTCTCTAACTTGCGTTTTAAAATTCAAGTTACCTCACATCATGCCGTACTCTGAACAGTTGAAGGCCATGCTAAAGAAAGGCGAGCTTCGTGAGACATTGATCAAATTTGATATATCTAAAAAATCCGGAATCGTCGATCAAGATCATCGCTCTCAACTAATTCCACTTATTAGCAGGATCTTGTTTGGCAGATTGACCGCTAGAGTTTCTGGAGGGAAATCATCAAAAGACACTCCTACAGCTCGGCGAGCAGCGGTTCTTTCATTTTTGTCTGTTTTGGGAGGGAACATTTGTGAGTTGGATCCTTTCGTCTATTTGATGATAAGAAGTTTCATACCGGCTGGCCACACTTTGAAACCTGCAGAAAAGCGGACAAAAGAAGATCAAGAAGAGCTTGCAGCTGCAATCAAATCGATAAAAGCTGACGATGTCTCAAAACTAACGCGTAAAAGGCAGGAAGGGTTTTTGAATTTGCTATCGGATGTCATTACTCAGCTCGGATATGGTGTTCAAAACCATTTGTCCACATTTATGTCAATCATTCTCGCCCTTTTGGAATATACTGGTGTTGAAGAAAAGTGTGGTGGGGATTTAGTGGAAGATAAGGAAGAGGACGAAGAAACTGTCTACCAGGAAAGCTCACAGTCCAGAATTCGTTTCGGCGTGGTTAGAACCTTGTGCTTCCGACGGTTGGCTGACCTTTTGGAACAATTTGCAACATCTTCCGATTTCACTATTTTCGAAGACAGATTATGGAATGCAATTGCACCTTCGATCCGCATGTTACCTGGAACTGCTGTAAATGCAGACAAATCTCCTTCACTTCTTATCATGCTATTGAGAATTTCTTCTCATCAGGAGTTACTCCCATTACTATCAAAACATCCTCAGGCAATTGAATCAGTGATACGGTGTATTTCGAAAACAAGTAAGGCTGCGATCATTGACGCATCGTTAAAGTTTGTGGATAACCTTTTGACTAATGGAGATTCAGATGTGGACGGACCGCTTCTAGCAGACGTCAATACCGATGCTATTGGGATGAGACTTATCCAACAATACGTTCCATTACTGATGGAGCAATTTACGCTCCGCCTTGAATCTGCCGGAGATACCGCCGATGCTACTTCGACACAATTAATCAAAAGGAAACAACCACTGAAATCTCAGGGCATGAGTCAGACAACTCGCCGAGAACTAGCCATTTTATGCCGCGTGAGCGAGCTTCTTGTACGAAATAGTGGCGAGCAACTAGAGCTAAACAACGGTATGGCTGCATCCTCCGATGTCTTAGGAAGTCTTTGCAAGCTCCTCGTTCCATTTCTTTCTCCCGATCAAAAGGCAAGTGAGGATGATCTTCTAAATGTGCTTGGAATACTGAATAGTATATTTCCCAAGGTACTCAAGGAAACAGCTTTGTCTCAGCTACCAGAAATATCCCGGATTCTAGGCCCTTTCAAGTCTCGCAGCGGCATTGCTTCTCTTAATGTAAGACAACAGCTTGCCTCTGTAGTTAAAACGTTATCTAATATGTGTGATGAGCATGACAATTTAAGGAGTGTTGCTGAAGTCCTATGGAAGATTTGTGCTATCAACAGTAAGCGTGTCGATGAAGTTGATTATGATGAATTAATCCCTGCTTTAAGTGCTCTTGGCGATAAAAATCATGTCGATAGCGGTTGGTTTAAGCTTTCTGGGTGTGATTCCGAGTACGAGCATTCAAATGTGGGAGCTCTCGCCCCCTTAATTTTTACTTGTTTCCACTTGTTATTTGACGATGATGGAGTTGTAAGTCGCGGGGCTCAGAAAGCATTGAAAACTCTAGTGAACACTGCTGCCGAGCAAGCTATTTTAGAATTAGGACGAGATGTGTCCTCAGAAGAAATCGCTCGTCAGAACCAGTGGGTAATATTGGTTGAAAAGACTCTGGTTCCATGTATTCGGAGTGGACTCAATGCAAACAACGCTGCCATTCGAAGATACTATTTGCTGTTACTTGCAGAAGTGGCCAAATGCTTCAGAGACTTTTCAGCACCAAATCTGTATGGTGACTTGAGTTGTTTGATGAATTCTGATGACCCAGATCTTGACTTTTTCATGAACATCACTCATGTTCAGATTCATCGCCGTGCCAGAGGCCTTCAGCGGTTGCGCAAAGTACTCAATAGAGATTCAGATTTGGTCGAAGAAAATGGACCTTCCCTTACTATGCATTCATTGTCCAACGTGTTACTCCCAGTTACACTACACCCCATTTATGAATGCAAAACAAAAGCTGAGGAGCCTTACGCCTTGGAAGCGATTGCGACGGCTGGTGCCATCGCAAAACATCTTTCTTGGAGCAAATATCACAATTCTTTATGGACCGTTTTAAACCAATTTCCTCATCACCCAGAACAGGAACGGTATTTGATAGGAGTCATTTGTTCGTTGATAGATGCTTTTCATTTTCAGGTTATTGAAGAAAACAGCATTGAGGCAGAGTCGATATCTGATGAACTTGAAAGCGAAAGTAAAGTGTCACCACCGGAACAGGGAAGTGCTGTGTGGAGAGCACTGGAGAAAAGGATCATTCCGAAAGTGGAAAGCTACCTCGTGAAAGAAAAGGTGGATCGAAAAGGGTCAAAGATTAAGACTTTACGATCAGCCGTTGTCCTCGCTTTGTTCAAGCTATTTCAAAAGTTTCCAGTTCAACTTTTTGAAGCCAAGCTTCCTCGTCTTTTTGCAGTTATCTGTGATGCTCTGAAGAGCAGTGACTCAGATGCAAGAGATGTTGCTCGTGCAACGCTGGCAAAAATGTGCTCCGAGATGGAAATGAAATATTTATCATATGCAATTCGAGAGTTGGCCATCACACTTACTGAAGGATATCGGCTACATGTGCGAATGGCAACTTTGCATTCGATCTTACTTGAACTATCAAAGAAGTACAGAGCTCCCAGTAAGCCCAACGACCAAAGTATGTTGTCCTTGCCATTGCCATTTGATCAAACGGTGCCTGCAATTATGGATTTAGTTCAGCAAGACCTTTTCGGGGACGCAAAAGAATGGAAAGATGCCGAGGGTGTGCAAAAACGCCTTGTGAAGGAAGCAAGTGGCTCGAAAAGTATGGATTCTATAGAACTCATCTGCAGAATGATATTCTTCCAACCGTCGTCACTTGCACGCCCGTGTTCCAATGGACGGAAGCCCCCCATATCCGCTATCCATGCGGTCGTATCACCACTGCTAGAGAGGCTGAGAAATCCTGACGTTAGTTCGTCCATTATTGGCCGAATTAGAGAATGTCTAAATCGAGTAGTTGTTGGTATTTCCCACAATCCCAGTGTTGAACAAGATGAAGTGTTTCCTTTCATCTACGCGTCGGTCGCACCATTTGTTGGAGCAAATCTTGAAGCTCTAGGTAGAAGAGGACAAAGTAATGATGATGAGATGGATAGCAGTGACGATGAAGACGAGTTGAAGCCCATCAATATCAGCAAAAGCAACCAAAAGGGAGAAAGTGGCGGGAAAGTGGAGCAAAAGAACGACCTTCAGAAGAAGACAGCATCCAATGTCGTCGAATGGCGCCCATCTACCTTGAATGCTGCAAATAGTGCTACGGAAGCTCGTGGGATGAAAAGTAAAGAAAGGCAAGCCTTAAAAAAAGTACAAGATGGAGCTAGTGCACCCAAATTAACTGGAAGCTCGCGCTATGAAACGATTGCTACATCGACAAATAGTGGGTTAAATAATCCTGCTGGCATCAGTGCGGTGGTTTTTGGTCTTAGCTTGTTTTACTCAATATTGAAGAAGACCAAACGAGATGCAAATGATACTTCGATTATTGCGATGCTGGATCCTTTTATCCCTATGTTGACAACCTGTGTCAACGTTTCTCGTGATAATGATGTTGTTTTGCTCTCTCTTAGATGCCTTGGTGTATTGCTTCGCACAAATCTACCTTCAGTTCCTTCTTGTGCGAAGACACTCGGTACAAAGACTTTGGATCTTCTAACCTCCGCAGGGTCACTTTCAAACTTGCACCATGAGCTTACACTTGGCTGTTTTAGAACTCTAGCTCTGCTCTTTGGCATGGGAAAATCCTTTATTGAAGGGGAAAGTAATAGAACAATCGACAAATCTGAGCAAGAATTCACATCGTTCAGCTCGAAACCTATGCCGCTTGACTCGGAGCAGATGGAAGTCCTTATTTCTATGTTAAAGGTTGCTATTGTGGACTCAGACAGCCACAATGCTACGCTTGGGTTGGTCAAAGCAATTGCATCCCGGCGCTTTATATCTCCAGAATTCTATGATGTAATGGAAACATTGTTGCAACTCTCCGTGAGGAGTCAAAAACAAACAGTGCGACAGGTAAGTTTACTGTGTATTATGTGTGTGCTAATCCAATGCAAGAATCTTTTCTTACGTCTCATCGAATTCCGCTTTGTTTTGTTGATAGCAATGCTCTGTTATCTTTATGCAATATCTGATTGACTACCCCATGGCAAAGCAAAGGTTGGAAGGGCATATGAAGCAAATTATCCTGAATGTGAAATATGAATATGAGGACGGCAGGTTGTCGGCTCTTGGTTTAGTTAATGCAGTCATCGACAAGTTGCCAACTTCTCTTTTAGAAGATCACGCTCAGCTTTTCTTCCTTCCTCTTGTCCTTCAACTAGTGAATGATGATTCAAAGGACTGCAGAGAAGCTGCGGCCAAAAGTTTATCACGCTTATTGAACCGGGTATCGATCGATGTTCTTCAATCGTTTTATGACTATACCATCCGATGGTCAGAGAGCTCAGGACCACTTCAACAAACATCGCTTCAAGTCTTCGGTGTTTTTGTTGATGCCCGTGTTGATTTTTTGAAGCGAGGTAATATGGCAGTTGAATTGATCGAGCGGATGCAGATGCACCTAAGTCGATCTTCGAGCGATGGGCAAGTCGATGATTGGGAGGGAGCGTACTTTTCTCTGGTTTGTCTGGAAAAAGTGGCTGTGCCCTTTGATACTATATTTGCAAAGCAGTCAGATGTTTGGATGGAAATCGTCAAGTCCTTGTGTCATCCTCACCCTTGGGTAAAGCAAATATCTTCTCGTATGGTGGCAGCTCATTTGTCAACGTTGGATCCTGCCACTTTCCCAGATAACTCGGAATGTACATTCTTGCTGGAACGGCATGGGGCTCTGTTTGAGATCGCCAAAAATTTGTGCTCTCTTCTTAACGTAGACGAATCCGAACAGAACGAAGATCTTACAAAATGTGCAATCAAATCTCTAACCTGGGCTATCCAAGCCATGCACGAATACCCTCATTTATGTTTTGCAAATGAATCATCAGGAGAAGAAGAGTCTGAAGAAGAAGGTCGTTCTGATGTTAGGAAGAAAAATCCTGTTGGGTGGCTCATGACGCGACTCTCCAATATTGCAAAGCCTAAAGGTGATAAGCGACGAGAAGCTATTTACAAGTGCTTTGCTGCCTTTGCAACGTATGGTGGTCCATCGATCTTGTCGCCATATTTGGAACTTATGCTAGAGCCTCTCCATCGGTCTATTGTAGAAACAGCTAACAAAGCAGTGTATAACACGAACAAATCTCGCAGACCCGCAGACCCAGTAGAGGAGAAAGCAGACTTGGCGAAGGATGTAATGCAGGTATTGGAAGAAAGCTGCGGTACAGAGGCCTTCCTTGAAGCCTATGCTTCTGTCAAGACTAAGGCAAGGGAAAAGCGTGAACAAAGGAAACAATTAATTGCAACGGAAGCAGTACAAGACCCACAAGCAGCTGCTGCTCGAAAAATAAAGAAGCATCAAAACGAAAGAAATAGGAGGAAACGTAAAGTGGCCGACCGTAGAGCCCAGCGAGGAGGCAAAATTAAGCGACGGCATCTTGACTAGCTATCTGAAATAATCAGGAACAAATAAATCCAACTAAGATAAATCCGTTTTCAAATTATTGATTCTACATGCATCACAAGTAAGTATAACTAAATCGGTATTCTTCTGTACTAAAGACACCTTGAACCACTCAAGTTAAGTTCAACTCATTCGTCAACTCTTCAATGTCTTCCGTTTCATTTGGTTGGGGAATTCCAGCTACGGGGCAGCACTTGACTCCAATGGTGGGACGAGTAATTTTTTCTGCATTCCTCTGTGCTTGAAGAGGATCATTGACCCAGGTATGGTAGAATTCAAAGGGGCACTCCGCTTCACCCTTATCGCCATCTCCATTGGCATATACACCAGTATATCCACGATGCGTGAGCTTAAAGAGTTGGTTTTGCGATTGATCATTTGCCCTACCGTCACGGATGCCAGAGATACTAAGTTGAGCATACTGTATTCCATTGTCCTCCGTACTGCACTCTCCAAGGGTGCGACCATCACAGCCAATAATGGCCGAATGTCCAAAATATGTATAAACACCATCGAATCCAGATGCGTTGGCAACAGCGACATACACCTGGTTACACCAAGCCATACACTTGGAAACGAGAACTTGTTGTTCCTTGGCGGGGTACATCTTAAGAATCAAGCAATGGCCAAAATTTGAAATTAACAGAAAAAAAAACCAAAGCTGTCAGACAAGAAAGCAAGAGGAAAATCTTGCACTGTAGGAAAAAAGGCTGGTGACTAATGTCGTACAAATAAAAAACTTACATATCCTTGAGGACGAATAACAAGTTCGGCTCCACGCATAGCACAATCCCTCCAAATTTCAGGATAGTTTCCATCATCACAAATAATCATGGATACTTTAAGACCTTTAGGACCATCTACAACGGAGGTACCTAAATTTCCAGGTGTCCACCCTTCAATGGGTGTCCAGGGGAGTAACTTGCGGTACTTTTGAACAATTTCACCTTCATCATTGATGAGAACTAAGGTATTGTATGGATTCTTCGATGGGTGATCTTCATGTTGTTCACCGGTTAGAGAAAAGACACCCCAAACACCTGCCTCACGACATGCCTCACCAAACATGTCTGTGAGTGGACCGGGTATAGCACAAGCTGTATCAAACATTTCTTGTTTGTCGTACATGATACCCATGGTAGAATATTCAGGAAATACAATGAGGTCCATTCCAGGTAAACCAATTTTGGTTCCCTTGACGATATCACAAATTTTCTTGGCATTTTCCATTACCTCTTCATTCGTATGGAGTCGAGGCATAGGATACTGAAAGACACAAACACCAACTGTGTCCTCCGAACTTGAAATATCACCATGACGAGACATATCTTATTTTTTCTTTATAAAATATTGTACTATTGATTTTCTCTTCTAGAGATGAATGACGACTGAAACAGAACTGAAAATCGAATTGAATCAAACGAATGAAAAGCGATTCAATTGTGACTCAATACACAAATTTGGTAGTGTTCCGTTGTTGTCGTCGTTGTTGTTATGTGTCTTCCAAAATATGAAGCGCGGAATAGTGTTCTTTTCTCACGTGTGTGCCTTTTTTCGAAAGAAGAACCAAGAATTTACGAAAAAAATGAGGGTTGGCGTTGACAACTTCCGTGATCATTTTCGGAAGAACAACACAAGCGGGCAACACAAGATGAAAAAAGTATCTTTCGTATCTTCTTGGCACGCTCGCTCCAGCCAGACAGAAAAGCGCAAGCAATGCCCATCAACAGATGCCCAACCCCCGATTTTGTTCTTTAATGTTCTAATTATAATAGTTAGAGTTAGGGATAAATTGTTGCATTCAAGGGTACTCGTCTGTACTCGTAGGTGTCGCGTCTGTGCTCCTTTGCTAAAGAGTCCTACAGTACGTACAAGATATCGTAGAAAATACACTGTGTCTTTTAAATAATATTATCCTTTTGAACAGGAGTCCCGCCAAAAATAGACACGATTGGAACTGTTGGTTGTCTTGTTTACACAATCAATAAAAGGAATTCATATCGATAGATAATTAACCTAATTTCTTGTTTCAATAAATATGTACTTAAGACAATTATTTTACTTAAGATTCGGATATTTTCCCTCCAATCTACAGATATGATGTGTGTCTACAATAGCAAAGACAGACTCGCCAAAGGTTCGCTTTGCACGATACAACACAACCAACAGAAAGCGAATCATCGCTTTTATTTCCCAGCTCTGTTCTTTACGATAAAATTACGTACCACCACACATAGCAACGTTGAAGTCTCTGATGTCAACGCAAAACGAACAAAAGAGGCGGAAACGAACCTGAAAAAAAGATACCGTACTGTATCATAGGTCCTAGTCCTAGTCGTGTCTAAACCATCGCCATCCAAGAATCAGATCAGAGTTTTCTTCTTAATAGTTGACAGAGTGTGGCATCGATCATCAAGTAACAACAAGCAAACAAGCAACTAAAGGAGAGGAGGTTTGTTAATTTCTCTTAACTGTGAAAATTAAATTTAGATTGATAACTCTTTCTGAAAAGACAAAGACTAACGACGACGATGACAAAAAAGACGTCATTTCTAGCACTTCTTACCCATATTTTATTATGGAGTAGCTGCTACATTAGCGTTGTGAAGTCCGCATGTGTACCTGATAAACATAATGAATGTCCTGATGAAGATAATGTGACATCCATATCAACCCCACCTACAACGCTCGCACCAGTGACGCCGTCGCCTACAACGCTCGCACCAGTGACGCCGTCGCCTACAACGCAAGCACCCGTGACGCCGCCACCCACTACACAAGCACCCGTAACATCACCACCCACACCATCTCCTTCAGTTGCACCAACCATTACTAGTTTATTCTATAGTACCAAAACGGATAATTTTGCTACTGTCAATTACGTGTATGAAGTGGAATACAAAACAAGTAATGATGATAACGTTGAAAGTGAAATTCGTAATGAAATGGAAGATGCAATCAATCTCAAAGTAGGAAATGAATATTTACAAACTGATATTTTGGAAAATTTAGATGTTGTAGGTATTAGTAAAGATCCAACAGATGTTATTCTTTCAAATGGTACGTTAAAGAAGTAGTGGTTGACTTCTGTCACTGGCATTTGGAATTGGAATGTATGTGCGTGTCGCCTCGAGGGGCACAATAGAAACTCTCTCTCTCTCATTTTTTTGTTTTTCTTGTCACACCTACCAATTTTATTATTGTACTCTTCACACAGTCCCATGCAGTGTACCACTCAAGGAAAATGGTAACAAATGTTCTGTTGTTGCAGGATCTATGTCTGTTTATTTTGACGATGATAATGCAAATCCACCCTTGGCAAAAGAATCAGTTACAACTCAAACTGCAATATTAGATGGCTTTAGTACAGACGATGACACCCAAGATTTATATAACGGCAAAGAAATTCATCCGGATGTTGTTATTCTTCGACCACGCACAGTACCCTTGACAGATCCTAACACGGGTACTATTGGATCTACAAGTGACAGCAAGGTAGAAGTTCAATATGCCTATGAGTTAGAGTTCAATATTGATGATGGTTCGAGTACTAATTTAGAGACTCTCCAAGCTGATCTAGAAGAAGCCATCAACGAAAAGATTACCCCCTCCTTGATGATGAGTAATGTCAATGACGGCTCCTCATCTTCTGTGATTGGAGTTAGTTCATTGCCAAAAGATCAAGTATTACAGAATGTTCCATGTTCACAAAAACAATCCGTTGACAACGATTGTGTCCTTGTACAGGGTACATCAACAGTGTATTTAGAAGAAGGAGTTGCCGTAAGTGACGAACAAGATGTAACACTAGATGCCATCAAACAGGGAATGGATAATGATGAATTTGATAACGTGAGTGATGGTATTGAGGATGTGCGGTACGTGTCTCTTCCCTTGACCAATGTAGAAACAGGTACATTTGGATTCATGAGTGACAAATCGGTAGAGATTGAATATGCCTATGAATTAGAATACAAATCTGATAGTACGGATGACTTGAGCACTATACAATTTGATCTGGAAAACGCTATCAATGAAGAAGCTATTCCCATTCTTATGGGAGACTCTGATGCAACGTCTTCTGTGATTGGTGTTTCATCCAATCCTGCAGATCAAGTTTTACAAAGTGTGGAATGTTCACAAAAGTCAGATGGCAATGATTGTGTTCTAGTAACGGGTACAATGACAGTCTATCTTGATGAGTCAGATTCAGATTCGTCCCTGGGAGAAGGAAAGGAAGAAGAACTTCTTACCGCGTTAGAAGAAAGTATGTCTAATGGTGAATTAAATTCTTCCAATGATAATATCATTGATGTGCGGTACGTCAACTTTCCCTTGACAGATGAAAATGGTCTATTTGGCTCTACCAGTGATAATCTATTACAAGTTGACTACGCCTATGAATTAGAATATAATTCAAATCGTAATTTAAGTACTATACAGAGTGATCTTGAAGAAGCCATCAATGAAAAGACTATTCCAGTTCTTATGGGTAGTAGTAGTGGAGATTCAGGATCAATGAATAACGTGGTTGGTGTAAGTTCTTCCCCAAATGATCAAGTATTACAGAATGTTCCATGCACACAAGCGCCTATAGAAGGGAATTATTGTGTCCTTATGAAGGGTACGATGACTGTTTATCTAGACAATGATGGTGATGATGCCTCCTCAACTGGCGGTAGTGACGTAAAAGACGCTGTTCTTGACGCTATTAAGGATGGTATGGATAATGATGAATTTGATACCGCTAATGAAGACATTGTAGATGTACGGTATGTAACTCTCCCCTTGACAGATCCTGAAACAGGTGTCTTTGGATCGACCAGTGATACCTCGGTAGAGATTGAATATGCTTATGAGATGGAGTATGATGCTAATTCTTCGAGTAGCGATTTGTTTATTATGCAAGAAAATCTAGAAGAAGCCATCAATGAGAAGGTCATCCCTACTCTTATGGGAGGAGGGGATGGTTATGAATCCAATGTTGTTGGATTAGGTGTATCTCCGTTGGATCAAGTTTTACACAATGTTGACTGTGCACAAGTGCCACAAGATGGGAGTAACTGTGTTCTAGTCAAAGGAACAATGACAGTCTATCTGCAAAGTAATACTTCTTTACCGGACAGTGCCAAGGAAGAAACTTTGAGTGTTATCGAGGAAGGAATGGAGAACGATGAATTTGATTCTGTAAGTGATGTTATCAATGATGTACGGTACGTAACTCTTCCTTTGACCGATGAAAATGGTATGTTTGGGTCAGCCAGTGATAATGCAATCAAAGTTGAGTATGCGTATGAATTAGAATATAATAGTTCGTCTGGTGACTTGAGCGACATACAAAGTGATCTCGAGAAAGCCATAGCTGAAGATTCTATAACAACTCTCATGGGTGGTTCTGAATCTAACGTAGTTGGCATCAGTGCTTCTCCTCCTGACCTAATCCTCGAGAAGGTACCATGCAGTCAGCAGGCAGATAATTCCACCAACGAGTGTGTTGTTATTAAAGGTGAAATGACAGTTTATCTTGAAGACGAGGCAAGTGTAGGTGACGAACATCAAGTTGCTGTGGAAGGCATCCAAACTGGCATAAGTACTGGTGAATATTTGGATTCCAATGATAGTTTCCAGAGCATCCGAAATGTTCCTCTTCCTCTCACAGATGAAAATGGGTTATTCGGTGTAGAAACAGACAACAAGATTGAAGTCGAGTATGCCTACGAGCTTGAATATGCACCATCAGGTGATCTTCAAACCATTCTCCCCGATCTTGAGCTGGCTATCAATGAAGAAAGCATCCTAGCTCTGATGGCAAGCTCCAATAGTTCAGTTGTAGGATTGAGTTCAAACCCTGAAGACGAAGATTTAGAATTGCCGTGTCGACCTGAGACTCCAGGTAATGCGTGCAGAGTTATCCAGGGTTCCATGACTTTGTACCTAGATGAAGATGCAACACCTGGCGACGAAAATGTACTAGCGCTTGAGACGATTAAATCTGGAATGGACGAGGATGCGTTCGTTTCTGCTAACGATGACATTCATAGTGTCCGTAGCGTGGAAAGTCTCCCAACTGATGGTTTGGTTGGCGTAACCAGCACTAACTTGGTTGAAGTTGATTATGCGTACGAATTCGACTACATGAACAGCAATTCCACTCTTCTTTCTCAAAGTCATCGAGAGTTGGATGAAGCTGTAACCAAATACGTTGCTTCTGAGATGTTTCAAGACACAGAGTCGTCGGTAGTAGGAGTCTCACCATACCCAGACGATTACCCTCTTTACAACAGTGAGTATAGACAAAGACTTTCCGTCAGTATTCCTCTGACACTGTACTATCTCACCAATTATTTCTTACTTCTCATCTTTTCTTTGTTCCATCTGTAGTTCCATGCACTTCACAAAGTGATGCAGAATATTGCGTCTTGGTGAAGGCCAAACTAACATTGTATCTTGAGGAAGGTGCAACCATGGTTAATGAAACACAACAGGCACAGGAATCTATTATGGCAGGCATGAACAGCAACGAATTTGATTCTATCAACGACAATATTGAGGATGTTCGCTATGTGCAAGTGCCGCTAACCAATGAAGATGGTCGGTTTGGCTCCACTAGTAGCAACTACATCGAAGTAGACTATGCTTACGAAATCGAATACGACCCAGCTGGAAATCTAACCAACATCCAAGCTGACCTCGAGAAAGCTATTAACGAGAAAACTATCCCAGCTCTCATGGGAAACCCTGAATCGAATGTGGTTGGTCTTAGTTCCTTTCCGAGTGATCAAGTACTTACTGTGCCATGCTCTTCGGAAGAAGATAAAGGTAACGCCTGTGTCGTTGTGAAAGGAACAATGACAGCCTACCTTCAGGATGACAGTGAGGTTACTGACGAGGAACATACTGCTCGTGGTGAAATCAAAGCTGGAATGGACAACGACGAGTTCAAGTCGGCTAATAGTAACATAATCGATGTCAGGTACATTGAACTCCCTCTCACAGATAAAGAGACGGGCATCTTTGGTTCTATGACAAACAATTCTATCCCTGTTAACTACGCATATGAATTAGAGTACGCTGCAGAGGGTGACTTGGACGACATTCAACCTGATCTAGAGTTTGCCATTAATGATAAAATTATTCCTCTTCTCATGAGTGAAGCGGACTCCACCGTAGTTGGTGTCAGTTCTACTCCACAGGATCAAGTTCTGGAGAGTATCAAATGCAGTCAGCAAGAGGTAGGCAATAATTGCTTTTTGGTCAAGGGAGCGCTTACTTTGTTCCTCCAAGAAGATGCCGAAATAGGTGACGAAGAGCAGGTTGCAAGTAACGCAATCAAGTCTGGAATGGATAACGATGAATTTGTTTCTTCTAATATCAATATTCATGATGTTCGCTACGTGCAGACTCCGCTAACTGACCCAGGTACTGGAACATTCGGTGATATATCGGACAATGCACTTGAGGTTGACTATGCCTACGAATTGGAATATCTAGAAGCTGGTAACTTTGACGCTATTCAATCTGACCTTGAACAAGCCATTAGTGAAGAAGTAATTCCAGCAGTGATGAGTGACTCATCACTTGGTGTTGTAGGGCTCAGTACATTGCCAGCTGACCAGATGCTACAGGGTGTACCATGCAGTCAGCAAGATGATGGTAACAGATGTACTTTGATGAAAGGCGTTCTCACTTTGTATCTCAGAGATGGAGAAAGCACTTCTGCAGAAAAGGAGGCTATTGATGCAATTAGAAGTGGTATGGATAATGATAGATTTGATTCCGCAAATGATAATATTAGGGACGTTCGGTATGTCGAACTACCGTTAAGTGATGAAAATGGCATGTTTGGATCCAACAGCTCGAAAGCTGTTGAAGTTGACTACGCGTACGAGCTAGAATATGATAAAGATGGAAATCTGTCAGATATCATTTCTGATGCAGAAAATGCTATAAATGAAGAAGTCATACCTGGGGTTATGGGAGGCTCTGAACCAATTGCAGTCGGAGTGAGCGCCAGCCCCGAAGACCAGGTTGTAGATACTGTTTCATGCAGTGTGCAGCCAGTTGAAGACAATGAATGTGTGGTTGTCAAGGGCACTGTTACAGTGTACTTAGACGAAGATTCATCTTTATCAGACGAGGAAGTAGGATCTACTGCTCGTGAAGCTATCAGCGATGCAATGGCTACAGATAAGGACATCGTTTCGTCGAACGATGATATAAGAGATATCCGATACGTGTCTATCGCGACTGACAAAAATGGACTCAAAGGTGTAAAGAGTCAATATCCAATTGAAGTAGAATACCCTTACGAAGTAGAATTTTTATCAGACGGTAGCATCCAACAAATCCGCCCCGATTTAGAGGGAGCGATCAATGATGTTGTTTTGCCAGATATCTTTGTCCCTTCAAACATTATTGGAGTGGGAACATATCCTGAAGACTTGGTAAATCTTGATGGTAAGAATCGCAAAAGCCACGAATTAATCTCTTTCCTAAATATATTTTTGTATCTCATACAACTCCTATATTTCTCTGCATGTGCAGAAACTTGCCAGGAAATTCAAGAAAACAATCGATGTAATTTTCTAACAGGTTTACTAACAATTTATGTTAAGGATCCCTCCTTGGTGGATGAAGCCCGTAAACAAGCAATTGATTCTATTCGTTCTAGTATGGAGAAAGATGAATTGGATAAGGCAAGTGAAAAGATTGTAGACGTAAGATTCCGTGATGGCACTGCTCCTAGTGGCTCAAACAGGGGTAGTAGTGAAAGCGGTGGGGGCAGGAAGCTAGGATACCAGCTAGGTGTTGGACTTGGAGTTCCACTTGGGGTAGGATTGGTAGGAGTTGGATTAATTTACTTGAAGAAGAAAGATGATGACGAGGAAGAGCCTCTCGAAGAAGTTGAAGATCTTCCAACTGAAGTAGACGCGGTGTGATCTCCACAATCACCGTAACTTACTGATATTTCTATTATTTATAAGATTTATAAAGAAAATTTTCATAACAGTAACCCAGATTTTACAACTGTAAATGATTTCTTTTCGTCTCCTTTATCTATTGCTTCACGTGTCGTAATGAAAGCAAAGGCAGCCCCGCAATTATTAATAAAGTCAGCCTTTTTGAGGATGAAAGGTAGTTGAGCCCTTTCACATCCGGTATGCATAAACCTTTCCAGGTATTTTCGAAGGAACCCTTCTCACTGTCAGAGGGTACAGCTTCACAACCACCACATTGTTGGAGGGCTCCTAAGGCTCCTTACAATGTTGATAAAATTAGTTATAAATTTGTTTCTCCTAAAATTATGATTACTAAATTATATTTTCTAATTCCTAAAGTTTTCTAAAGTTTTCTTTTGTTGTCTCCAGACGTGACTCACGATGCACGTCTCCTAGTGGGACACAACGGCGTCCATCCATTCTCTGTATTCAGAATACGCCTCATTATAATCTAATCCCATCTGTGCCACCTCAGATGAATGGTTGAGGTTGTGGGACTCACGATATTGTCTGTCCTCCGACACACATTACCTAATAATACAACAAGTTTCTTTCCAAGCGGCAACTTTATTGGGACAACGTTATTTAAGGATGTGATGAAATCAGTGGTATTTTAAAGAAAGAAAAGTTCACAAGCCATTCATATTATAATTAGAATTATTGTGATCGCTGCTGCGATGACGGAAAACAAGAAAGCCGACATCTGGATCTACTTCACACGAAGAACTGGCTTTGCAAGCCATGTCTCCATCCGTCCAACGCGATGTTCAATCATCTAGACGTCACCAAAATATTCCGATACCATCCATTTCAACATCACAATATTGGATTTCGTGTGAGTAGAAATCGCCACCTTCTCCGGTTTGAGAGTGCATGCAACGGCACTTCGCTCAGCACTGCTCTAGAGTCAGTCAATTTCAATGCCTGCTCGAACGTCAAGTTCGGAAATCCCTCGAATTCATATGCAATAATGTTAAATAATTCCCCCCCCCCCCGACCTTGTTTTCAATTTTTTTCAGTAAGCTCATGCCTATCTTTAAATCAGAAGGGAGGGGGAGCATGCGCAAGGTCCCCAAGAGACATACCAGGCTGCACCCCCCCTCACCCCAAATATAACCAATATACACTCGCTGGCATATCTCTAGAGGCATCTTGCCTGTTGCAGCTGCAAAGACAACTAGTCCTAAGCGGCTTGAGCTTAAAAAGTCGATTCGTTTGGTTTACAATAGAGCACAGTTTTTTACAGACATGAGAGATTAATCTCGTTGTTTATGTCGATTCTACAACCATACTAGAAACCACTACCAGAATGGTACTTGAATATCATTATATATCGATGGTTACATTCTGTACTTTCAAGAAACTTTCATATTTAAGACTTTCTGCAAGTCTGACCATTACCCGGTACGTGTACTTGTCCAGATGGTCGATTCAGTACCTACAGGTATGTAGACTACGTGACAGCTGACAGCATATTGTACCATAAATTTAATTATCTTGTGAGGTGGCCATACCAGGTACCTTTGCTACAGAAAGCACGTAATGTAAAAACACACAAAAATATATCTTTGCCAAAAGTAAAGATCAAGATCGGAGACCTAATGTTCCTTCAACGTAAAATCTGTTATATCGATGGTTACATTCTGTAGTTTTTAGTATTATTATTATAATGATGATAAATACCTTATTAGCCCATCCTCCTGTTCCCCGTGGTAGTAGTCTTCCGCCACTTTCTGATTTGAAGTAACTATTGTCAATCAATATTACATATGAGAAATGAATAATTATGCGCCGATCTTTTGAAAACCATTTTTTGTACTGTACTTC
>WKLE02001549.1:0-15291 GCA_014885115.2 Asterionellopsis glacialis | reverse complement strand
CTACAAAAAGGAAGGAGGAAAAGGAATTCCTGAGGATTCCTCGAGGAATATGCAACTAAGGTTACCTGCATGGTGCCGCCGGTTTTCCCACCAAAGAAACATGATTGCAAGGTGTCCGCAACGGAAACTGTCTCTCATGGCCATTAGCAAACGTAAAAAACGTCGCGAAACACTTCCCGGAATCTGAAGAGACCCAACAGGGCCACATGCAAGGACAAAAACAGAACGTCCGATCCACCAAACACGTGGTCCCACCTGCCCAACCTGACACATCCTGCCCTACACCACTCCCAAAACAACACGACATTGTCATCAAAACCTACGACACACACGACACCGTGTTCACAGATCAAACTGGGAAATTCCTCCACCTGTCTGGCCTGGGAAATCGACATCAAATGATCTTATGCCACGTCAACAGCAACTCAATCTGGGTCGAACCCATGAAAAATCGAACGGAGGGCGAAATGATTCTTGCTCGCGCTCGAGCACTGCAACGCATGCAACAATGCGGCGTCACACCCACACGCCAAGTGCTCGACAACGAAGCATCCATCGAATACAAAACCGCCATCAAAACATCAGGCATGGATTACCAACTTGTACCCCCTGACGACCATTGCAGAAACATTGCCGAGAAAGCAATCCAAACATGGAAAGACCATTTCATCTCGGTCCTCAGCGGAACAGCCGATGATTTCCCCATGCACCCATGGTGTCAAATTGCACCACAAGCCGAACGACAACTCCATCTCCTTCGCCAATCAAATGCAAACCCCAAAATATCCACGCATGCGTGTCTGTGCAGACCACACGACTACAACGCCCAACCATTCGCACCCATCGGCATGACCAGCTTAACTCACGACAAACCCCATCGCTGAAAAACATTCGCACAACATTGCACAAAGGGATGGGTCCTAGGGACTTCACCAGAACACTGCAGATGCTGGAAAACATGGTCAAAAACAACCCAAATAACACGCATGTCCGGCACCGTATTCTTCAAACACAAACACATCACAAACCCAACCGTCACACCAACCGACACCATCGTCGCCGCTGTAACAAACCTCACCAACGCCCTAGCAGGAAACATGGCCGCACAACATCGCAGTCAAATGCAACTCACCGAACTGCACCAACTCGACAAACTCATCAACCGAACTAACAACACAGTGCCACCCAAACCAATCAAACCACCAACACCATTGACCAGTTCCCCCACGACCCCACCGGAGCACCCCCGGCAGTTGCCTCGCCTCACACCAACACCTGATGCACCACAACCAAGGGTGGTCAAGCGAGTGCCACCATCAAGGGTGCAACCAATGCGCAAAGTCCGCAACATCACACAGGAAACAATGCTCGCCGCCCTCGACGTCCACAACAATTTTACAGCACAGTCAGCAGCCTCCAAAAAATTCCCCACCGAAGCACATTCGTTGTTTTTGTTGAAGAGGGGAACAGGCATGTTGCTCAACGGGCAAACGCCGAGACGAATGAACTTTGTCTTTCAAAATTTTGACCCCTTCCGCAGTGACCACATGAACGCCACCAAGATCGCCCCTCAATCCTGGCTGACATCGATTCAAATGAGATCAAATCGCTGCAGTGGTGTCCCCCACCGGAGTGACACATTTGACACAATGAAGACCGGCAGGAGTGACGCCAATAACATTGTCCAACATGTTCGTTTTTTTGGTTTCAGACTCTGAAGAAACCTGCAAGACAGCAAGGGGGGATGAGGGTGAAGAAAACCAACATGACGACGACCATGACTAAATCACAGCACACCAAGCAAAAATGCAGCCGACAATCAATTCAGAGACTCTTGTGCACATGCTGCTGCCAAACCACACACAATCAAACAGCACACCCAAAATCATGCAGAATCTGCAGGCAATCATATGACCTACCAAAAATCATGTGAGAGCTACAGACAATCAAATGACACACTAGAAAACACGTAAGAAACTGCAGACAATCAAACAACACACCTGAAGGCACGTAGGAACCACAGACAATCAAATTGCATGCCACAGAAAGCAAAAAAAACTGTCAAACAAATGTCTTGCGCACCAAATCATGCACGCAGCATCATCACACAATGATCAAATGACACACATGCCATGAAGACAGTGGAAAATATGAATGCACAGGACAAAATAAAAAACACAAGCAAAAAAATAAATTCCCACTCAACCACCCATGAACAGAGACCTCTAATCGCAGCACGGCAACACAAAATAAATTCCCCCTGAACCACCCATGAACAGAGACCTCTGATCGCAGCACGGCAACACAACGATGACACCACGGAAGAAGAAGTCACCCCAGAAGAAGTCCAAAGAAGGAGACGCGGTTGAGTCACCGCAGAAAAAGAAGAAAGGAGCAAAAGCCGATGTCGACAGAGCTGTGTTGTCATGGGAATTTTTCATCTTGCACGGTCACGTCGATGTCCCTCACTCACACAAACCAGACAGACGTTTGGCGAGATTTGTTCATTGCAACAAAGGACAGAGAAAAACCCTGCAAGCGATTTGGGAAGACAAATGCGAGGCTCCGGATTGGTTAAAATTTTCAAGTGGCATCCGAGGAATTGCATTGACATTGTTTCGTCATCCGAAAATGAAAATGAAAAGGACGAGAGATTGCAGAAGTTCATCATGTGGTCAGTTGTTTTCATGTTTGAAAAATGCGAAAAGAATTGTGAGCACAGCAGTGACGGTTTGAAAAAATTCCAGGGAGCAAACCGTGGTTTTTGGCAACAGTGGATGTGCTGGATCAAATCCGGCGAAAAAAAAAAATGAATCCATGGATAGGAATCGAAAAGGGTTCTTGCATGTGCTTTTGGGATGAATTGAGACAGATTGTCCTCAAACTCGTCAATGTTTGTCTCCGTGATCAAGGCAAGAGAAGTGTCGAACTGAAAGAAATGATGTTTCTGACAAAACCATCCTTTTCAGAACAACACTTCCTAAAACATCAAGATGCACATGGAAACACAGACTCTGCCAATTTTGCAGGAGCCGTGTCTTTGTGCCTGGCTGAAACCACCGTGAATGGCAAAAGAGGAGGGATGGAGGTCTTTCCCAGATGCAAATCAGGAGATCAGAAATGTGCGGCAAAAAGCAAAAACATTTGTAAACACAAGAAAGTGATGATTGAATTAAAACCTCTTGAATGCATCTTCATTCCAGACAAGCTCTGACACACTTCAGTGTTTCCAGAAGGGGGGACTCAGTGCAATGTTGTGTTTTTCCTTGCCGGAACTAAAGTTGGTGAAAAGAACACGAGAAACAACCAATTAACAACATGCAAGTCTTTGAAACACAAAAAGTTCACTATGGACGAAATTAAAACAGTGCAATGTGACAAAATGAACCAGTGGAACAAAACAAAAGCTAGAAACGTGGGACCTCTCCAAACGATGGTAAAAAATCAAACAAAGGAAAATGATTGTCGATTGAATAATCAATTTTTACAAGCCATGAATGTTAAATCTTATGCAGAAATCTTATGCAGAAAAATGAATGAATGTTTGTCACGAATGAATGAATTTTAATTTTCATAACAACAAACAAAAACAAAATCGTCAACAAGTTCCTTTCACTGCAAATCAGATTCAAAGCACATGAAAACTCCTTTTCCTCATAATTTTATTAATTTAATTCATCAACAGAATTATTTTTTTACATGGTGCCAACCGAATCGTCATCATCATGTTCGTCAAACATGAGATTGTTTGAATTGTTTTTTCACATGGTGCCAATCAAATTGTCATCGACATGTTCATTGAACATGAGATTGTTTGGCTCACACTCCCTGCCTCCAAATTTGGGACGGAAATTCACAGTGAGTTGTGAGGCGTCGTCACTTTGTTCGTTGTTGGCTGTGTTGACAGCTTTCGGCTTGGAAGAGATTGGTGCCTTGTTCTCGTTGCCCACGTGCTCTGTGCCATTTTCATTGAATTCATGGGAGGAAGAATCACCTTTTTTTTAAGGGATTGTTTTTTAATTTCACCAATGTTGCAATCATCACGCAAGTTGACAACACCAAAAAAATCAGTGACACGGTGCTGTTTGCCATAGGAAACTTCCATTGCAGCATCATTTTTTTGTTCCAAGATGGTTTCGTTATGAGTCTTCTCCTTCTGTTCTGCTGTCCACTCATCACGATTGCAAGGACCAACTTTTTTAGCCCGTCCACGTCGGCCGTTTTTTTTCTTTGCTGCTCCTGTTTTCTTCATGTTGTTGTTTCTTCTTTCAGTGACAATGAATGCAGTTCCAGCAATGAATCTTGATGCATGTTTGTTGACAGGCCTTGACAGGAATGTGGAGGAGGCAAACTGCCATTTGCACTGTGTCACTGTAGAATGCCACAGACGATCAAATGGCACACTTTGTAATTGGTTGAGCGCTCAAATGGCAATTTCCATAAACAAATGATCGTCTGTGCCAGAGAGGAGAACAGCATGTGCTGCATCTCTGTTGAATGCTGCCTGTCGAGGGGACACAAACTGTTGTTTTTAAATTCCCTGCAGCCCTGGCAGGGCACTCTGTGTGATGCATCCAGTTTTTAAATTCCCTGCAGCCCTGGCAGGGCACACTAGGGAGGAGGCCTGCCAGTGCTGCATCCCTGTGGAATCCTACAGACAATCAAACGGTGTTTTCTCTAATCAACTGAGCGCTCAAATGGCAATTTCCCTAACCAAATGATTGTCTGTTCCAATTCTACCCTTGCTTAGGACTTGCAGGTTCATGTTTGCCGGGCTGACTTTCATGTGCTGTGTCGCTGTGGAATTCTGCAGACGATCAAATTGCAAACTCACTAGCTGAATGATTGGCTGGACGATCAAATTCAAACATTGCGTCCGAATGCAAAAGCCATAGATTCATGCATGAAACAGCACACAAGTGTGATGGAACAATCCGAAAAACAACAAATGCACGTGAAACATCAAAACAAACATGCCCAACCTGAGAATCATAAGAAAGCAATTATCAAACAGAATAAGATCTTGTCCCAAATCAGAGTCATGCCAATCATAGGAGCTGCACCAGACGTCATGTTCTGTCTTTCGGACAAAATTAAAGCTGTTTGCGGCGTGCAGCACCTTTGTGAATCAAACAAAACATCCACGAAAGGAAGATGGAATGCAGCAACCAATTCAGAAAAACTCAACCATTGTAAACAACAAATGTCAAAAATGTTAAAAGAAGCAACAAACGAGTCAAACATCCCTGAAGATGCATTAAAGTCTGTTCCGGATTGTTTTCCATCCCTGTCAATGCAAAATCATAACGAATGGGACGGCGACTCCTCGGGCGAAGGATCATGCATGTCAATGTTCGAAAGAAGTGCAGGCACAGAGGTTAGCAACATTTCAGACCACGAACCTAAAAACATCTTCCCACAACAAGTCATCAATCCAAATGCATGGATGCAAAATGATCTCCGCAATTCTTCAGCACACAACGACGCCAGTGAAAGCACATTCATTTCTCCGTTAACGACCGACATTAAACCAAATCCAGATAAGGAAACAATTCAGAAACTGTCCGACGAGATAAAAGATCTTCAATCCAAGCTACGCTCGCAATCAGAACAATTCGAATCCAAGCTGATCTCGCAATCAGAACAATTAGAATCAAAACTGAACGCTCAAACCGAGCAACTAACAAACCAATCGCTGCAAATGGAATTAATAATTCAATTGCTTGACAAAACAACAAGAGTTAATCGAGAAACATCGTGTTCTGCTCCGCCTCCTCATAAAAAGCTTAATCAATCAGCTTCACCATCAAAGCAAAAGAAGAGCACATCGTTAGCAGCCATCCACAAATTAGCTAACACATCTGAATCAAATGAATAGCATCACTCAAACAACATCACATCAGCATCGATTCATAACAACGCAAACCAAGAAATCAACAAGCACTGCCACACACAAAAAATCTCCACCAACTTCAACACACAATCACCACAAAGGTCACATGAACAACCAAGTTCTACGATTGGACACAACCAAGTTCAAACAACATGGTCTTCATGAACCCATCGGCCCACCGCTCAACAACAACACAGACGTGAACATCACACGATCATGCTGCATTGATCTGAACGGAACACGCCTGTCTTCCAGTGGAGGAACTGCTAATGACACATGTCGGACCATGCAGAATTCAGACATCGACCATTTCCTAGGAACAGAACATAACCTCGACAACACAAAACAAACAATCACATCCAACACACGCTCCACCATGAACAAACACTTCCCTCATAACAAGACATCTGTTAATGGCACATCGATGCCATCAGCAACAACATTTAAACCAGGAGGCACGATTAGCATCGCAAAAGACTCTTACTTGGGAAGAATCGCAAAAACAAACTATGACAAATTTGGGTGTTGGATGCATCTGCAGCTAGCAGGCAAGCGACAGAAAATGATTAACATTGTTGTTTGTTACAAAGTAGCTAAGTCATCTCGTCCATTGTCTGACCAACGGATGACAGCTTATTCCCAACAAACGTCAATTTTAAAAATCCAACATCCAAATGGCAACCACGATCCCAGAGAACACTTCGACAGAGACATCAAACGCTTAACCGAATCACTCATCCGGAAAAATCAAGAAATGCTGATGTTAGGCGACTTCAACGAAGACATTGAATCATCATCAAGTGGAATGAAAAAGATAAGAGACCAATTCCAATTGACAGACATTCTGCATCACCATGCAGGACAATCTAAGTTTAACACCTTCCAATCAGGTAGCTCAAGGATTGATTTTGCTTTGTGCACCTTAGCATTAGCTTCTTCGGTTAAAACTTGTGGATACGATGCTTTTTCTCAACGAACAGTCTCCAACCATCGTGGTTTTTATTTAGACATCAACACAGACTCCATGTTTGGTAACCCCACATCTGTTCTGGCACCTCCACCTCTTCAAGGATTCAACAGCACTGATCCTTCTGCAAACAGGCTGCACACAGAAAATAAATTTCGACATGCTCCCAAACGAAACAGAGTCCCTGATCCACACCACACAGTCGTCCCGCCTGTCATGCCATTCCCTAGCAGAGAAGTTAGACAATTTGTTAACAAATGCATCACAACATGCCGCATTCCAATGTCAGAAAAAGAAACAAACGACCACCTTCACCAAAATTGCTCATCAACCTCATGGATAAATGCAATTTCTGTCGCACATGCATGTCAGAATTGAAGACAGGCAAACAAATCATTCCATCCGAAACCGCAGATGTTGTAAATCAAAACAAAAGCCCATCATCCATAGAAGAATGTAATTCCATCCTACGATCATTGAAAAAAGAAATACGAGAGGAAGAAAAGTCCATTCAACACAGCTTAGAAGAAGAGATGGACACCTCCATCGGAGAATGCATGTTGTCAGGCAACAAACAAAAAGAAAAAGAACCACGTGACTTGCGTAAGGCTCGCGAGATCAACGCGGTGTTTTCCAAATTAAACAAAATCCGACAAAATTCAACCAAAAGTTCCTTCAACTCCATCGACATTCCTACCGATCTTCCAGACAAACCCAAAGAAGCCAAACAATGGACCACCATCGACGCACCAGAAGAAATAACAAAATGTCTCATTCAACGCAATCGACAACATTTTGGCCAAGCAGAGGGCACTCCCTTCACCGCACCTCCATTGTCCGTAGATCTGGATCACAAAGCAGCCCAAGCTTCAGCCGAGTTGATGCTAGAAGGCGATTATAACCGCGACGAATTGGATGATTTGACAAACATTTTTGTAAAACACATGCAAAGGGTGACTTTGTTGGATTCAGTTAAAAAGTTGGTAACTGCAGATGAATTCATAGATAAAGTTAAAACATGGAAAGAGTCTGCAAGCACCTCCCCTTCAGGATTGCACCTTGGACATCACCACGCCATGGTTCAGTGACACGACCTGAACGAAGACCACCCCCAGTGCCTTGATCTAGAACGAAAGCAAATGTTGTTGATAAAGGCCCACGCAGCTTTGATAAATCACGCGGTCCGATTTGGTTATTCATACAAAAGATGGAAAAAAATTGTAAACGTGATGACACTAAAAAGATCCCGGCGACACAAGAATTCATAGATTGAGAGTGATCCACATCTACGAAGCTGATTACAACATGATCAATGGAACATTTTGGAGACGCACCATGCACCATGCAGAAGATGAAAGACTGCTGCATCAAGGACAATGCGGAGGACGGCCAGGAAGATCTTCTCACGACCCAGTTATCATTGAAGAATTAGTCAACGAACACAGCAGATGCACTCGACGTTCAAACATCAAATTTGCAAATGATGCAGCCTCATGTTATGACCGGATTTTAGTGAAATTAGCCACTACATTCAGTCGGAAATACGGATGCCCAAAGACAGCATGCCTGGCAATGGCATCAAACTTGGAGGAAGCAAAATATCACCTCAAAACCAATTTCAACGCATCCGATGAAGCTTGCAGTCACAGTGCTCTATTCCCCATCCACGGATCCGGTCAAGGCAGTGGCAATTCGCCCGCAATCTAGACCTTCACAAGCTGTTCATTGTTTGACATGCATGATGAGATAGCCTTCGGAGGAACCTTTACATCTTTCAACAACGATGTTCAAGTCCGGTTGCACATGGTTGGCTTCGTTGACGATAGCACTGGATGCTGTCTAGGAGCCCCATCCGAATCATATGAAGACCTGCTAGAAAAGATGGAACATGATGCCCAATGCTGGAGCGATTTGTTATTTGCATCAGGCGGTGCACCCGAGTTCAATAAATGCATTTATCATCTTACTCACTGCAAATTCCACTCATCTGGAGAGCCCATCTTATCACCGACTTGTCCCCACAACAATTCCATCACTCTGCATTCTTATGATAGACTGTCATCCAATAAATGGATTTCGAGCACAAGAGAAGCCCTTCGAGCAGCAGGAGCATCAATTGAATTATCACCTGCCTTCATTCCTCAGCAACAACGCGAGAGAGATAGTCACATTGTGGATCATATCTTACAGTGCGGGAAATTTTCTGATCCTGAAATTAAATTGATCAACTGCTGCAGATTGTTTTTACAGGCGGTCACCATCTCCGACCTCACAATGGCCCAAGGCGACAAGTTGGATTTAGCCTTCTTATTTGGAGAACGCACAGCAACAAGTAGCTTCAACAACAGAGGACAGACACGCCAAGGCAAACCGAATCAAAAAACTTGGAGACTTTGGAGAAAAGCTTGCAGAATTTTTGCTCTAGAAGATTGGAGTTTACGCCTTCCATCAGGCCACTGGAAATTTAATTCATTAGAACAAAGAAGATCATGGTTCTCCTGCATGTCCCTGGATAGAAAGAAACTCTTGATCCGCAACAAGGGAAGCTACGAGGTTTGTTACAGGTTGCCCGATTCTTCCATGTTCACATGCAATCCTGAAATGCTAGTTATCTGAACACCTTCTATCCAACACTTCCCAGTGCATGCAGTCCCCCACAACAAAGGATGGTTTGTCCCGCCGAACTTATGCAGCATCATGATGCCTCCAACAAATCCATGGATTGCAACCTTTAAATGTCATGTCAATTCTCTTGATCCTTGGAAAAGTGCTCTGCTCAACGATGCAGAATTTTTGGTGCCTCATAAAGAACTGCGTAGGACAATATCCAATGACAATCTGGTGACATGCAGCGATGGTTCGGTGTCTAACAACCAAGGTTCATTTGGATGGGTGATGTCAACCAGAAATGGTAAAAGACTAGTCAAATGCTCAGGACCAGCTCATGGTTGCGACCTTGGTGATTCATTTCGATCAGAAGCTTGCGGAGTGTTGTCATGGATGATTTTCTTTACGGAACATTCAAAACATCAAAATGTGAGACTTCCAACAAATGCCGAAATGCATAAACAGCGACTTCCTTACATCCAGGCTCACACAGACAATGAAGGAGTGATCAGTCGGATAGCCACCCAGTTGTCATGGAACTGTTTGAGTCCAGGCTGCACTCTGGCTCCCGATTGGGACGTGATCAACCAAATTTGCGAAGTGATGAACAAGTCATTGCCAACTGCCGTTATGGAACATGTCAAAGGACACCAAGACAACAAAGTGCCTAAACACAAATTACCACTGCCAGCCCAGCTTAACGTGGAAGCTGATGAATTGGCAGGCCACTACCAGAAGAACCATAAAGAATGTGACAGATCCAAAGTGTTGAGATTCCCAGCAAACAATGTCCAACTCCATTGCAAAGACACCACAATGTCGTCCAAGCACCCAAGCAAGTTGAGATTCAACATGACATTCCCTAAGATCCAGGAATGTTTGATTCAACGAAATAACTGGTCACAGGAATTGTTTCACTCAATCGACTGGGATTCTCATCGGATGGCCATAACCAAAACATCATTGCCCAGACAGTTCCTTAACAAATTAATTCATCGACATTTGCTGGCAGCAACAAAAACCAAAATGTGCGACAGACATGAATCTGACTTGTGCTGCATGTGCAATGCCGAAACAGAGACCCAACATCATCTGTTCAAATGCAGACAACAAGACATGACCAGGCACCGAAGACTGCTTTATCAGCGAATTCAGAAACAATGTGATTCGATGGACACTGATCCACTGTTGTGTGACACCCTTCTTCAAGGCCTTGAATCATGTCTGGAAGGCAAACATCACTCACCCGAAGAGTCTCAATTCCCCAATCTGGTTCAACAGCAAGCCTCATTGGGTTGGCATCAACTTCTTCAAGGACGGTTTCATTTGGACTGGAACTATCTCCATAAGAAACACAGCAACAGGCCCACATCTGACGGACACTTCGAAGCAAACTGGACCGTTTCTATCACACATGCAATTTGGCAATGGGCACATGAACATTGGACAATTAGGAATGCCACACGACATGGAAAAGAACAAGAATCATTTAACATGCGAGAAAAAGAGAAAGCAGCCCGAGAAGTGACATTTTTGTACGGACTAGAAAAACGGACATGCGCTAAGGACAGAGAGATTTTTGACATTCCTCTGGAGGAACAACTTCAAAGCAACACAACATCCTTGATTAACTGGGCAACCATGTGGCGCCCAGTTGTCCTGCACAGCTTGAGCAGGGCCACCACACTTGCTATGACACATGTGAGGTCGATCAGAGATTATTTCAAGCCACCTTAACAAGGTGTCCTGAAATTCATTTAATCATCTGGCTTAAGCATGCTAGTCATGCACAGTTGGAACTGTGGGTAGAGTTTGTAGAGATTTGTCTCAATGCAGACAGCTGCAGCAGTGTAAAACAAATGAACAGGTTTTTTTTTTCATTTTCACTGGATTTTTGGGAGGAAGAATCACCCCTTTTTTTTAGGGATTGTTTTTTAATTTCACAACTGTTGCAATGATCGCGCAAGTTGACAACACCAAAAAAATCAGTGACACGGTGCTGTTTGCCATTGGAAACCTCCATTGCAGCATCAATTTTTTGTTCCAAGATGGTGTCGTCATGAGTCTTCTCCTTCTGTTCTGCCATCCACTCATCAGGATTGTAAGGACCAACGTTTTTAGCCTGTCCACGTTGGCCGTTTTTTTTCTTTGCTGCTCCTGTTTTCTTCATGTTGTTGTCACTTCTTTCAGTGACAATGAATGCAGTTCCAGCGATGAATCTCGATGCATGTTTGTTGACAGGCCTTGACAGGAATGTGGAGGAGGCAAACGGCCATTTGCACTGTGTCACTGCAGAATGCTACAGACAATCAAATGGCACACTTTGTAATTGGTTGAGCGCTCAAATGGCAATTTCCATAAACAAATGATCGTCTGTGCCAGAAAGGAGAGCAGCATGTGCTGCATCCCCCCTGACACATCGTGTTAGCACAGCACCGCACAAGCACCTTGTGACACCGTGTGACACAAGCACAAAGCACCGTGCAAGTGCCGTGCAAGCACCGTGCCAAAATGCACCGTGCCTCACAAGTGTCGCACCATGCCAAGGCCTGCCAGTGCTGCATCGCTGTGGAAACCTACAGACGATCAAATGGCATTTTCTTTAATCAACTGAGAGCTCAAATGGCAATTTTTATGACCAAATGATCGTCTGTTCCAATGCTGCCCTTGCTTGGGACTTGCGGGTTCATGTTTGCAAGGCTGACTTGCATGTGCCGTGTTGCTGTGGAATTCTGCAGACGATCAAATTGCAAACTCGCTAGCTAAATGATTGTCTGGACGATCAAATTGCCTCCAAGATAAAACATCCAGCATGAATAAAAAGCACTTGCAATTTGCTGCAGTTTGCCACTTTCCTGTTAGGGTGGATTTGGAGAGCATGGACATTTTGTTCGACAATGATTTCCACCACACAAATGACATTTGCCCACAGCCAAGCATTTTGTGCCGTCACAATTTTCATCTCGGCATGTTAGGCACCAATTAAACAACAGTTCATCCATGTGTTCGAGAGTGACCTTATTTGAAACCATGTTTTGACATTGTTGCTCGTGAATGATCTGTTTCCGAACAGTGACTGGGTTGCTAATTGTGCGTTTGGCTGTTTTCCAGTTGGCCGAAACAGTCACATCCGCAGAAGGTTTTTTGTGACAAGGATTTGACATGTTTGACACAGTCGATTATCCCTTTTGTTCGCATTGTGGTTGGGGGTGCGGATGCAGGGCACCGCGCTCGGGGCCAAATCTGTCACAAAGTTTGGTGGTTTGGGATCACTTAAAGAAGACCGCACACAAAAAGAACATTGGCCACACTCACTGCGCTCCCACCCATGCTTTCGGCTCATTCCGACCAACACGCATCCTTTGGAACACATCATTTTTCTTCAATGCATTCAGAGAATGCAAATCACGGAAGGCGGATTTAACAGTTGCTTCGTTTGACAACAACCCTATTTTAACACACTTGATGTGAGATGCTTCAAAATTTTCTTCATCCTGGTCGCAGTGTGTTCCCTGCAAGAGACAAGCGCTAGGGGTCACACATTGCCTCACCTGGGAGCATTGGACCGTGTTAGAAAGGTTGTGCATTAAATTAACTGTCATGATCACATCAACTTTGCTGTTTTCATTTCCGACCAATCCACTTTTGGGCAACTGCTGTCTTTTCCTCTAAAGACAATTCAGATGTGGCATGCACAATTGACATGTCATGATTTCGTACGCCCGCACAAACAGCATCAACATTGCTCTTGCTGGTGCATGTCACATGCACGGATCTGTTCTCTGCATGCACAAATTGCTTCACGTCAGCAACAACGCGTCTCAGAACGTTTCGGTCTTTAACAATTATGAAACTAAACCCAGTTCCAACGGGGTCATTTCCACCTATGAAATCCATGTCGTTCATCTTAATGTCTTCTGTCACACCCAGATGTTTGCACAGATGCCCAGCAAGCCGTTTGTTCATGCCACCTGTCATCAAAGTGATTGGTGTCCCATGCTCACTGAGACTGCTCAAAGACAACAATGAATCACGAAATTTCAACTCGGAATAAACAGTGTGTGTCTTGTCCAAGACAATGTCCACTGACCAACCAGACTTAACCCAATGTTGAATTCTTGTTGGATAAAAATGGATCAGGTTGTGAACAGCCTGTGTGCTCATGATCATCATTTCAGGTAGAGCGTCAGGTTTGCATTCCAAGAGACGAGAAGATGAACTTTCCTCTGTGACATCTGACCCTTGAAACACCTCCACAGAAACCGATGGACATGCTGTCAGAAAGCAATTCAGTGATTTTGTGATGTTGCAACCATGACATTCACAGAGGAAGGAACAATTGGGACAAAAAATTCTCTTTCTAATTGGTCGACCTGTTCTTGCCTCGGCAACGACTGGAAGGACTGCAGCCATGGTCTTTCCCCCACCGCATGGAATGCTGACAAACTTGTGACGACTTCAAGATCGTGCCATTGCAAAAACCATTCTTTCTTGTTGTCCAGACACCCATGTTGCATTCGATCCAAAAAGAAACTGGAGAGAACCGTGAAGGTCCTCAGCAGTGATGCTGTCATGTTTCAAATTGTTGCAAGAATCTGGCTTTGTGCAACCCAAAGCTTCAAACCATTTGTCAAATGCATGTTCATCCCAATTTTGGACATTTGTTTGATAATGATTAGCTGCTGTGTTTTGTTGGTGATGATTCTTGTCAGTCATTTCAGCAATGGCCAAAATTTGACCGGACGTCATGCTAGGAAAGACCAAATTCATCAAACTGGTGAAAAAATGACGAACAGACAACAATGGTGGAACCTTGCTAAATCCAAACATGTCTTTCACGGCATTTGGCATGTGATGGGTTCTGTTTTCAATCCTGGCCAACAAAAGGTCATCTTCACACCCAAAAGCATTCTTGACGTGCCGATGCAAAAAAAAGCTTCTTGTCATCAGTGGACATGATTTGTGCGAAACATTCGTCCCAGTCCTCGCCCTGCATGATCCCCTTTTAGTGCTTCTTTCTGTGTGATGCAATGAATCACCTAGAACGTGTGTCAAACTGACTTTAAGGTTTTCAATTTGTGTTGTTTGACCGGCTCCCAGACCTGTGCCAAACAATGCCAAGGCCACATGTGAGGTTAACATTTGAAATTGATAGGGAGCTAAATCCGTTTCATTGTTTGTTTCAAAATCTGAAAGGGCAATTTCTTTTTTTGTTTCGTTGTTAACCAACACAACATCAAATTTAATCCAATCACGAATGAACACGACATTGTCACTGGAAACAAAATTCTTGATGTCGCATTCTTCCATGACACTGCTCAATTTCTGCATTAAAAAATCCGAAAGGAGAGGAATTAGCATTTGGTGAACTTCTTTCTTGTGGGCAAATTCCATGCTAACAATGTCACCGTTGGTGCAAAGCACATGATCAACTGGCACAACTTTCTTCTCCTTCATTGATCTTAAATGACTCAAATTAGGACAGATCAAATTGACAGTCTGCGATTGCTGCATGGACTCTGTGAATTTAAGCTGCAAGCTGTTATCCATGGACATTGATTTTGCAATTGCACAAACCCAGATGATGCACAAAAAACTAGCTAGTTTTTGCCCAGCATATCCACATTCCTTTGATTTTAACTTGGTGTTGTCAGACGAGAAGCACAACACGAGACTGTGTCTGCACAGATCGTCACATAAAGTGAACCTGCCATCCTAGGTTACAATTTGTAACTTAAGTTAGAATTTTACATAATTTATTGTAGCCTAGGTTACATATATGTAATTTATACTGAATCTCAAGACACAACGGATTATAGATACC
>WKLE02001546.1:3741-15349 GCA_014885115.2 Asterionellopsis glacialis | reverse complement strand
ATCATTGTCACAATCACTGTCGTCGTCATGATCATCTTCTTGTTTTGGTCTGGGTAAGACTAATTTTTCACAATGACTTTGTATCCGTTGTATACCATGTTGTAAATTACCATGACCGTATTTGATAAAACATTTTCGAAATAATTCATTTGTTGCACCAATGGTAGATAATTCTTTTTGTAGTATTGACGAAAGATTCTGTGGTGTTGTGTTTTTTTCGTGTAGGGATGATGATTTGTTGTTGTTGGGTACTTGTATATCCACATGTGGAAAACATATACCATTATCATGTTGTAATTGTTGTGCAATAATACCCAAACTTAATTTGTGACTCTTCTTATTCTTGTTGGTTGTTTTGGTGAGAATAAAGGATAAATTAGTTAAACTGGCACAAGCTTGTTTGGTCCCTACACCATTTTCACCTATACTTGTATGACCCTTGGTACTACGATAAACTTCCAGGACTTGTTGTAAATGAGGTATAGGTGAATGACAATTATTCATAATGCATAGACCATCCGTAATGGTTCTAGTTGTAGAAGAGGATGTTTCATCTGCTGGCTCCGTACTGCCATTACTATTATTGTCTGTAGTAGTAGTAGTAGTAGTAGTTGTATCTTGAAAGACATGTATTTTTCCTTTTCCTGCAAATCTCGAATGTTCTTCAAGTGTTGTAACTAGGGTAGCATCAATTGCATTATCAAATAAATCCAATAAGGCTAATAGGGGTGTTTTAAAATTACGTTGCCATGATCTCCATAATCCTTTCCCATTAATAATCGATGTTGTAGGAGGATGATTTATGGATGGTGTCGGTGGTAGTGGTGGTGGTACTGAAGCTGCTGCTGCTGCTGCAACTGGTGGAGATTGTTGTGTTTGTTGTGTAATGAGTGTTGGTATTGCAGGTAGTGTAGGAAGTGCATTCGTAGCAGAAGTTCTAGTTGGTAATGGTGGTGGTGTTGGAGTAGATGGTGCGGCTGCTGTAGTTGGAATCGTCACTGTTGTTTCAATTAGTTGCTCTTGCTGTGTCTGCTGCTGTGAAGATTCGAATAATGGAAATTGAGTTTCTCCTAATTGTGATTGTGATTGAGTTAATGTTTGTGGGGATTGTGAAATACTACTAGTATTATTATTCAAATTTTCTTGTGGAGTAGTTTCTTCTGGATCTCTTGTTCCTTTTTCTTCTTCTTCTTCCTTGACAAGAGGATTCATCATTGTTTACACAAACGACAATTAAATTGTAGGAGTAAGAGCAATACTGTAATAACAATTGACTTTTTGTTGAAACGTAACACAGTCAGTCCAGTTTTAGTGTGAGTATCACGGAGATGACAAAAGAATAATGATGAAAGACACGAACTGATTGTTTCATTGGCGTCGACGGAGCAAACAAATTAATTGAATGATAGCAAGAGAGAGAGAGAAACCCTGGAGATTCAGACACGGGCCACATTACGAATACCTGGTACGGTAGAGGTCCTACCGTACGTACCGTAGTAAGAGGTAAGTAGTTTGTCTAGCAATCACACGTGTATCCAAACTATCATTTTTTTTCCATTGAATTGGATCATGATGATTTTTTCGTGAATACGAAGAAACACTTTTTTTAAATTATATACATAATACCTGGTACGTGATTGCAACTCGCGAGCTAGCCCGTCATAGCTAACGGTTTGTTCCACCGGTTGCGACAATAAGAAGTGTGAAAATGCTTGGATGCAAGTCAGAGCTAGCTGACTTGTGACTACTTTGGAGTCAGTCGAGAAAGAACCATACAATTGACATGTCGCAAAGGAGATTGGAGGGCATACCTCTAGTACCTTTGGGGTGTACAACTTATTACTAAAGTAATTTATATAAAAAGTTACTACAAAAAACAAACGAAGTGTTCCCTGCTTTTTTTTTTGGTTTCGTACACTGTGTGCAATATTTATTCTCCAAGACATAACACGTACACACGGCCAAGCCGTTCAAGTTCTTCCAAGGCAGCTAATCCATCCGGACCACCCCCTTGTGCGCCGCCACCACGTCCAGCTTTGGAACATAGCATTCGACGTGAATTGTTCACCATGGCGAGTGTTTCGGTACTTAAATACTTTTTCAATGTATTTATTAAAAATGACAATTCATTGGCTAATCGATCGGCTTGACGGACCTTCATTTGTAACTTTCGCTCCGCTATTTCATCACAAATGCCGCAAATCACACCATCTGCAGCAGTTTGCATGGCAAGTAAATTATACGATATACCATCGGATCGACGTATCGTCTCACCCAAGGCGCGTTCAACTTGTGCTCGACACCGTACAATAGCCAACAAGGAAGCTGACAAGTACGGAGAAAAGGTAGTACCAGAAGTAGCAATATCATCCGAAGAAGAACCTCCTACTCCTGGTTGCAACCAACCAATTCTGGTAGAACTTGCAACATTGTGACGAATATTATCTAAAAATTCATCAAACAATACACTTTCCAATCCCAACACATCTTCGGTCATGATTTCTTCGACAGCTTCCACACGTCCCCCCGTCAAATATCCAACTTCACGAATAATATCCGCAATGGCTGTCAGGGCATCGGCGCATTCGGATACAGCTCGGAGACGTGCTGAATCACCACGATCTCGTACATAACTTGCTAAACCATCACAACATCGACGAACGACAATTTCACATCCCTTTTCAACTTCTTCGGCACAATCTTCGGCACGGGTCAATTCGTTTAATAAATTCTGTAAGCAATTCAATAAGGATTCCACATCAAATTTACCACTCCCCTGTGCACGACTGAAGCAACTACGGGAACATACGTCAAACGCATAAATACATCTACGTTTTTCCACAGTTACCACAGCTTCTTCTGCCAATACACGACAATCATCCAAGGGTGAAATACGTGCATACGAAGAAGAAGATGCCTTCAATGCTGCTGCTGCTGAAGAGGAAGAAGCAGAAGCCAATGCATCTGTGGTAGCCTTGGTAGGACGAAGACCATTTGCTGTAGCTGAACTGTTCACAATGATATCTACTAATTTGGCTAATTCCCTAGAACACTTGGATGACTGTGCGGGAGGGAGTGGTGATCGAAGAAGAATACGAAGTTTATCTTGTGAACGTTTACCAAAACTCATTTTAATTTCACTTCCACTTGTACGAGTGGATGATCCAAGAGCACAAAATGCTGCATGTTCGACAATCAGATTTAAAGCAGGTGTAATATTCGTAAGTACCACTTCAAAGGCCGATCTATGATCCAAAATTAAAAGAAGATAAAAGATAGCAAGAGTGAGCAGGGAGGTGGGGGGGGGGAGAGACCGAGTCATGGAAACAGCAAGCACGGCAACAATCATTCAAACCAACAACAACCTGTATCACACTATGCGAAAACTACGTACAGCGAAGAATTGATATACTCATCATGGTCATCATCTTCTTTTCCACCATCACTATCTTTTCGACGTCCAATACGTGCAGCACGACGCTTTTCATCTTCATGTGCTGCATTACCAATTTGTAGCAACCGTGGTAACCATCGTTGTACAACTTCCACAGCACTCATAGTTGCAATCACACGTGCATCCAAAATATCATACTTCCATTGGTTGGAGGATGACTTTTTGGCACTGCCAGATGTGGTGGAGGCTCCCGATGCTCCTACGCCACCACCAGCACTATTGGTAATGCTGCTCGTCGCTGTTGCACCACCGACTTTAGAACTTGTTACAGAAGAATCCATATTCGCTGTTGTACCAGTTATTGCAGATGCATTGTTGTTGCTATCTGATGCGGATGCTGCTATAACTGATCCATCTGCCGCGTTGTGGTTGTTTTGTTGCAACATCCGTTCCACGTTACCTTCACCACCGTGTAAGTTGGATAATGATTCACCTTCAAATATCAATTGAGTATTACTTTCTGTTTCTTCAATGGTACGACGTACCAGTAATGTAAAATGTGCCGATTGTAAAAGCAAGCATGCTAATGCAGGTGGATGATCACGTACCTGAATACGTAATCCACCTACGTGAAACAAACCTTGACGTCCGGCACCAGCACCGGTAGAATTAGTTTTTTGTTTCGGTGTAGCAGCCGTACTATTTGTAATGACAACATCACCATTTTTATTTGTATGAGTGTTACCATTACTACCGCTACTTTTACTGTTTCGGTTGTCATTGTCGACTTGTAACTCCAACAATTCACGCAAATCACGAATAGCATCTAGCAAACTCGTAATGGATGAATTTTCACGGGCCAATCTTGATTCTAAATCAATCCTTGCATCTCTTGCACATTCAGCTGCCTTATGCTTGACATGATTCAATAAATCAATGTTACAGCTTTCATCAATAATCATGACTCTTCTGTATTCCTTAAGGGCTTGTGAAAATCTGCCATTTTCAATATGTTGCCTCATCAATGTAGGTGCCTGTAGGATAGGTGCTACACGTTGTAAGACAGCTAAACTAGCTTGGACCTTACGCACTTCTTCGGTATTATCCAACAATGGTTTGAAGGATTTACGTGCCTGTTCGGAACATGCTTCAGCAAAGGCATCCAAGGTATCCAACCTTTCGTTTAATCCACGTGCCCCACCACGGGTAGCAACCGATGTAGATGTTGCGGTACCGCCGGACAATCCACCCTTTTCATTGAAGACATCAAAATCATCCGCACAACGCATGAACAATTCAAAATTATCACGTACTAAGTTTTGAAGTTGTTGTGCTTGATCATCCGTTTTGTCTGTATATTGTTTAGGCATATGGATGTGGGTATTGTATGGATGGTCCATGAAAGAATATACATGAGCATGAAAGAAACGAGATCAAAGAGACATACGTGAGCTTTAGTTTTGTGTTGTGTTGCGAGATTTGCATTTCCCATCAAACAAAAGCAACAAACAAAAATAATACTGTAGAATATATACATACGTGTTAATCTTGTCATACTTCTTGCCAATTGTTGAAAGGATGCATCCCGATGTACTAATGTTAAAAACAACAATGGATCAAAATTTGAATCTGTAGGTAAGACAGATGCATCTTTTTTTACCAAGGCACTTGTTGGTTCAGTAGCAGCAGTAGTGTTCTTCTTTTTGGAAGAATCTTTCGGAGATATGGAAGATCGATGTCCTTTTTTGTTATTGGTAGAATCCCCACCAGGAGTCAAATTAGTAGCACCCACGCTACGTTTGGCAGCCAATTCCGCATCAAATACTGTATCCATGACACTTTCTAATGATTCTTTTTGTGCCTCCAGGTTAGCCAATTGTTGTTGTCGATCACTTAGTGCGCGACCTGTAGGTGTTCCACCCGTGCCACTAGTACTGGATTTTCCTAAATCTTCTTCTTGTAAGGCTTCTTGTAAATCGTCTTCAATGTCCTGAAGAGCCTGTTCTAATAAATCATTCCGTTGGTCTTGCACTAGACGCAAATCAAATTCGTCACTTCGTATGCCTAATGGGTCTTTGGACATTTGTTTGGCTTTTTCCTCTTCAGCTGCAGCTTGTTCTTTCGCTGCATCTTCGACTTCGCGTAAGGTTTCGATTGCCTTACCCTTGGCTAATGCATTTTGACGTGATGTTTGGGCACGATAGATATCGGATTCCACCCAACGTGTAGCTAATTGAATGATAATAATCATAATAAAGTAGCAAGATGAGAAAGGCAAAGGCAAACAAACATACATACATACATACATACATATATATTATCGTGTGATTGTTGTCAGGTGCACTTTCATACAAGAACAACATTCACAAAAGCAAAAATAGCAACAAACATGACTACATTACTATACAAACACATACCTTGTCCATTTCCATCACGTCCTGTACTATTTCTAATTTTTTCTCTTGAAAAAATATCCATACCTAAATCCTTTAAATCTTGCAAGCGTCGTTCTTCTTCTTCCTCAACTTCTTCTTTGGTTTTCTTTCGTGCCTTTGGCTTTTTGGAAAAAATATTGACAGGATCCCCATTTTCATCTAACAATTCTTCATCGGAAGAGTCCTCCTCGTTTTGTTCTTGTTCTTCTCGTAACTTTTGTTGTTTTAGTTGAGCTACAGCGGCATTGGCACTTTTGACTTGGTCAATTATTTTTTTCGATTTGTGTTTGCGCAACCATGCATCAAAGGCTTTACGGGCAACCGATGAAGTTAATAAGGCTTCGACGGGGATAGGATCGGCTTGGGGTTTACTGGTGGCTGCTGCTCCGGGAGTGGCGGTATCATTGGGATAGGCAACATGACGTGTGACTAAGAAGATAACAATTTCGGATGCAATATCTGGATCCGCACCACCACTTCCACTTAAAAATCCACGTTTGGTATTGGCTTGATTGGATGCAGCCAATAAATGATAATCCAAATTGATCCATTGATATTGCTCTACCGTTAATTCTACAAAGGCTTGGGCAAAGAAATTTAAATCTTGTTGTCCCAATGCGTCACTTGCACCACTCGTAGTAGCATTGCCTTTTCCTTTCTTTTTACCAGAGGACGAGTCACCACCCACATTGACCGGTTGCTGCAATGCTTTTCCATTGTCGTAATCAATATGTTCAAAGAGCAAGTACTTTAGCAAGGCCATGGCATTTTTGCAACTGCGTTTCAAATGTCCTTCGTCATCGTGCTGACCTTCACTGGGACTACCACACGCTTGCAGGAGGCCGTACAAGGGCACGCCCACCAACTCATCATCCAAAACGGGCGTGTGACTTCCCAAATACAGCAACGGAATGTCATCGTCATAAAATTCAGGAGTCGTTTGTCCTTTTCCACTCGAAACATAATTCCGAAATCGTGCCATTCGACGGACACGTTCCTTATGTCCACCACCGGCCTTTAACCCCGGGTCTAATTTACGCAGTAATCCACGAACTTCCAACGAAGATCGTTCAGGTCCGCCCTCGTTGTTGTCATTGGAATCATTGTCGTCTGCCATCTTTTTCTTTAAATCTCTCAATCTTTAGCTCTCTCTTTCTCTCTAGGACCTAGATAGACGACTCTAGTCTGCAGAGTTGCAGCGATCTAACTAAAGATGGGATAGTCCTGTAGTCAGCAATGCGATGGCTACAAACAATAATCTTACAGCTCACAGCTGTGGGGGCGGTGATCTTCTTGAAGGACCCCTCTCCCCTCTAGCAAGTGTCACAGTTAGTCTCTACTGTACTCGTACTCTCTAGTCCTACCAGGTACGGTAGTCCTACGTCTCTCTATTACTGTATGTTTTAAATAATTCCATCGCATACCTGGACGTTGTATTAAGTACCTCTCCAACGTTGGTAGGACATATCTCAATACAGAAAAATGCGAGTTTTTGCTTTTGCATCCTGTACAATCACTCCCTAGCCATTTTAGAATAGGAGTGATTTTCAACGCTCATCGTACTTACTATTCTACCGATGTGTTTCGACCACTAACATTCGGCTTGCAACCTGAGTTTGCATTACTCTTCTTGGTACATTGTTGGCGGTAAGTTGATTTCTAGAGTCTGATTTGAAAGTCTGGAGCGGCATTGGGTAAGCTAGCTTGAATGTTGGCTTTTTAATTCAGTTCGTCCCATGAGTTCTGGATGGAAGTGTGTGGTGTAACAAACACCCAATAGACATTACTCTCATGCAAAAGAACATTCTTTTGAGGCCATACTGATCTTATGTTGAATGAGATAATCCATAAGTCCATCTACTTTGTGTTTCTCACACTTTGGATGTGAATAGTGACAAGAATAGCGTTTTGTGAGTTGTTCCAGGATTAGGTGAGACGGGGACTGATCAAAATGTAACAATTTTGGCATTGTCTGTGATGCCAAATATGTTTTTCATGGCAATTTGCTTTGTTTATTTTGATCAAAGTCAAGATTCTGTCTATGGAAAGTACTGCATTGAGATTTCTCCTTGTTTATCTCGTCTGAATGGAATATCAGAATTCTAAATGCATAGACTGTTTTCTTGTGTATGCATTAGTGGTTCTTCTCTGGTGTGGTCTGACTCAGGATGGTTGTTGAGTTATGTGTGCAGCACTTCTGCACATGCTGTTCCCATTTCCAATTAATCATTGACCATGGGAAAGATTGGCCAAAGAACCAAAGCAGGTCACAAAGGAAGCAGAACCAAGGCCTCAAAAAGACAAAATCCCAATGAGTCAAGGATTGAGAGGTACTACTATAAGTTTGGGACTTGCCAACCAAAGGAAGAAATTGTCACAAGACCATCATTGGCTTGTTCAAAAAAATCAACACAACTTTGTGCTGTCATAGTTTCAGGTGAATGAATATGTCCTCTAAAATAACAGATTCTCCACTTCTGTCATCATTGTCCTCAACAACCAACAGCTTGGAAAAAGAAGCTAGATCTGAAAGGGTTGATGAACACTGGAGAAGAGAATTTTGGATTCAATCATGAAACTTGGTGATCCAACTAATGATGAACATGTCAAGGCACTATCACTTGCTTTACAACATGCCAGGTTGAACAAGCTTGTGGAGAATGTTCTCAATGAAGAAGAAAACCAGGGCAAACAACAAACTTCCAACAACAACAATCCTCCTATTCCTACAACTATCAATAACAATCCACTACCATCTTCATGGTCCTTGAAAAGAAAAGCTATGGTGCTAGGAAAAACTCTATATTTTGATATAAAGTATGATGCTTTCTAACTTTGATAAACATGGGGACATATTTAAAAAATGCTAGTGGAAAATCTTCAAAGATGACAAAGTCAAGACAAATTAAGAAAATCAAAGATACAGCAGTCCTCAATCCCAAGATCACAGTAAACCAACAAATTTTAGCTATACAACAAGAAGCATCTAATCATCCTGCTTTATGCCCATATTTTAAAAGTGTGGGTTCATTGCAACCAATTCCAGCACAAGTTGTTCTGGATCATGAACAGCAAAGGAAAAAGCTCATAGAAACAGCTTCAACAACCAACAATGTTAAGGGTAGAACAACCACCAATCTAAAAAGATCATTTATTCTTGAGAGTAATCTTGTTGTATGTGCAGCATCACCCAGTGCATAACAGCTGGAGTCATTGCAAAAGCATCCAAAAATATGTGACCATACAAAGTCTCTTGGATTGAAGAGAAGTACAGGTTACCAAATATTTAAAATAGCAGAAGAGAAACAAGGGAGACTTAAGCAAGAGGCAAGAATTTGAAGAAATTAACAAGAAGTTTCTTGGGCCTACATAAAAAATGGAAGAAGTACAGCAAAGTTAGAAATTTGCAAGAAGTTGTTTGAATGGATGTTAAACCATCCACATGCTATACCCTCTCCTTATTACAAGGATATTTTTTTAATAATAAAAGATCCAAAGGATCTGTCTAGAAAAGTTTGTGTTGACAAAATGCTACTTCAAATTCCATTAAGAGAGTTACATAAAATGATCTTCTATCAGATCCACCATTGGGACTAAAATGAAGCCAAAGATGAATCTGGAAATGCTATAATTAGTGATACAGCTTTGAGAGCTCTGATGTCAGCATAGGTAAGGAGGAGGTGTCATGTATGGCCATACAGATGATTGTGCAAAACAGTATCGCTGTGCGACTGCAATATTTTTATTATCAATGCTTGCAACAATCCATCTGATAGTAGTAATCAATTGTACTATGGGAGCCCCTTGTGACATGGCAAAGACCTTGTAGATATGGTCTCAATGCTGTAGTCAAGAAATACTTGAAGTAATTATTGATGTATACAAGAACCAAGGCAGAGCACAAACTGGATCAAGCAGGAGAAGACAAAAAGATAGCAGCACATAGTGTTGAGGCTTGCAAAATGACCAGTATTACTGAAGAAGAAGCACAACTTTGCCATCTCTATAGAAGTGAAGGTGCCAAGAATTACAAGAAGCACCAAAAAGGAGAAACTATGCAACTATGAAGAGAAGGGTATATCATATCAGGAAGACAGAAGATGTTGAACACATAGGATTGAAAATAGCACTTACGGGTTTACCTACAAAGGGAAAGAATGTTGGTGTTTTTTGTCAAGATATAATATTTATTGCACCCCTGATCTTGGAATAGGAAAGGCAGCTGCACTACCTTTATTCAGCAACTTGGACAAGTGCAACAACCTTGGGTTTTGGGCCTTCCTGCAGAAGAACAACCACGATCAAGAAAAATAACTACTGTAATCCTGAACATCATGGTGGTGATTATGTTCTGATGCACAATGGCAGAGTTAGATATATACGAGAACAGCCATGTCACAGGGGTTCTTGGCGGATAGAAGAGTGCTACACTGTACGTGGTATCAACCACAACACAAAAAGAATATACTGATGCAAAGAATAAGTCAATCACGGTGAGAGCAAAGTTTGTGCTTTTGCCTAGATAAATAGATAGTACATGCACAATATTATGTATCATACTATGTATAACGATTTTTAAAATGTTATACTGCTTTGAATTTGAATGTTCTATACCTCGTTTCGTTCCTTTCCTTCCCGCTTTTTATTCCCACAATTGGTCGTTTACGCGTCCCTTGCATTTTTTCTTTTTCTTTTCTTGTCATCGTATCATTGTTCAACCTCATTTCATTTTGTACGGTAGTTAAAGAGTAAGTTGTCCAGTTGTACCATACGTTTCGATATACTTTTGCTGTTTGGCGGCCAAGGTTTTAGCAATAGGTGATGTAACCTTGGCGGTACTTCCCCATGCAGGTGCCATAGTGGGTGTCATGAGCATAGATGATGCAGCAGCTACAGCAGGTTCAGCAACAACTGGAGTAGGAGGAGGTACCGCAGGAGTCGTGGGTTCCACAGGAGCAGGTGCAGGTGCAGCAGCAGCAGCAGCAACAACAGGTGCTTCTTCCTTCTTGACCGGTTCAGGTACAGCCACTGGTTCTTCTTCTACAACAGCAGCGGGTGCGGCGGCAGCAGCGGGTACTTCGTAATTGGCAAAGGCTTGAACATCTTCTTCCTCTTCTACCGTAATCATGATGGGTGTCCCAACATTGATATCAGCTGTACCTTCGTCGACCAACAATTTAGCTACACATCCATCATCTTGTGCTTCAAAGGCAATTGTTGCCTTATCTGTTTCGATATCAGCTAATGAATCACCTGCACCGAACGTATCGCCCTCCTTGACATGCCACGCAGTCAAAGTTCCTTGATCCATCGTGGGCGACAAAGCTGGCATACCCACAACCAAATGGTATGGCAAATCTTCATCCGTAGACATCCAACGACGGCATGGTGACTGTTGCTGTTGTCGTTGTGTTGATGAAATGGTGGAATTCGTCTTCATAAAGGAGGAATTGCTGCCTGACAAACAAGACAAACAGCGTCGTGAGGTCCTTGCTGCTGCTATACGACGAACCGATAAAGATGATATTGTTCGAGTAGTAGTTGCCAAAATCATTTTTTTTAGTCTGCAGTGTAGAATGAATATGCTTCTTTTAATTGACTTGAGTAATGTTGGGTTGCAGGACCTTCCGTCTCTTTCTTGTACCGTTGCTTCTTCAATGCAATGCCGAATCTGCAAGTGACGATAATATTATGCTCTCCGCACTGGAATCTCTCTATCGGCTTTGTGTGGTGCAGCCTGCAACACAGCAAGTTCTGCACGCAGAGAAGCAACAGAAGC
>WKLE02001541.1:21399-52313 GCA_014885115.2 Asterionellopsis glacialis | reverse complement strand
TTAGAAAATAGCATAGGCTTATAACCCAATAAGGTTTAGAACAGAGTTAGTTAGTACCTGGTAATTCACGCTTTTCTGCCTTCATCGATGCGCGCGTTTACTGTACAAGGTACCTAGGATTCAGACTACTTAGCAGCGACAGAGAAAAATCCAAATAGATGGTGTTCTGTGCCTGTTGAAGGAACTCATACATTTTAACGGTTTATAACGGACAGAGTTCCAGAAAAGTATCACTCCTTAACATAGTTCACTAACTTCTGTAATACAGACACGGGAGTGCCCAACATTTCAAAAAAAATTGCAGAAACATCTTTTTTTGTCTTGTTGACCATAACACCTGAATCGTCGCACTGCATCGATGCATGGCAATCCTATCTTTCAAAACATCGATTGGTTAGACAACAACCGCACCGCACGCCACAGTCCTCATCTCATCTAATTAAATTAACAACAGTCAGACTAGAAGGAGACTATCTATCGCGCATGTTATAAAAATGATTCAAGAATTAAATGAGACAACAACAACGACAGCTGTATCATCAAAGTCAAAGTCACCTCTCATTGAAATTGTGCACGAGGATTCGTCCTCCTCCCCTGACACAACTACTTCTACATTGGTTGATACCACATTGAAATCTTTAGTTGATCACTTTAATAAACCAATTCATTTTCAATATCAGTTAGAAAAATATAATCTTGGAATCCATGATAATAATCACATCGACGACGAGACGTCTCCAAGGCAAGCTGCAGCATTGCCAGTACTCCCCATATCTGTTCAAAAGGCAAAAGATCGTTTAGCTTCCTCGTTTTGCAGTAATGATGAAAACAGCAACAACCATCAAAAAATAGAAGAAGCACTAATCCTTTTATTAAAGAATTACATCACAAGGATTCGACCCACATTATTTCAAAACAAGACTCAAGAGTATCAACAATTACATTTGATCAAGTATGATGGTATACCTCTCCTTCTGCATTATGAATCATTGTTATCTGAATTATATTCCTCTTGGAATACTAATGCTAATAATAAAGTTAGAGAAGAACAAAGCTATAAGGAAAAGTATGACACCGACGATAGCAGCAACATGGATCATGATACTCATGTCCAAGCTGATGAAACAACAACAACCATGGCACTTACGATTGATGCATTAGTGCATGACATTACAATGATAACAGCAACAAAGAATGATTTAGAACAAGACGAAGGAAAAACGAAACAACGAATTATTTGTAATATTGTGTTACCTACCATGTTACGGATCTTGGTATGCGCTGTCAATAGTTATGTTACTACTACTTCAATAAAAGCATCATCACCAAATAATTCGAAAGAGAAAGAAGCAGCAATAGCAATAGAAAAGCAACATCAAACACAACAGGACGCACAAAAATTCTATGATGTACTTGCAACTGTTGCCATTGCAGCGTTAACTTTTCGATCGTTGTCGTCGTCATCATCGACACCATCGTCACAACAGGATGGCACCAACGATCAAATGTTTAAAAGTAGTAGTAGTATTGATCCACGAATCCTGGATTCCACATTATCAGATGAATTAGATGGTGGTAATATAATGATGAACAAATATTGTGTGTACCCACCACAAACAACAACTACTACTACTATGGCACAACAAACTGATCTCTATTTCAAGTATGGATCCGTTGTGAATTGGAAAGACTTATCATTAGATGGATCCATGTGGAATAATTCCACAACAGCTTCAGCCATGAAAGTAGTCAGCAACTTATGGAATGTTCTTCATACGGCTCTGCTTGTCCAACATCAAAACAATCAAGATGACTCTAATCCTAATTCCACACATGATGATGACAATAATGACGACAAGACATGTATTACTGCTAGAAAAGTCTGTATAGCATTAGGTTACCAACGAATGGCTCGAATCGCACGTGCACACTTCTTTGCTCGTGATACACCCTTTACCAAATATATGACTCAGCAAGAAAATGAAAAAAGAAAGGAATCAACAAATAATAATGCATTAATGATGATACAAAACACGGCTAATACAAGCAATGTTCGATTATTCGGAAAACCTTCCAAGAAAAAAGAAAAAGAAGTGCTTGAAAAATCATTTGAAGTATGCCCCTCACGAATATATGTAGTGGCAAATTTGATTTCTCTTTTGGATTTTAATTCAATAGTACAACAACTACATGCATCGTCGTCGGCTACCACTACCTCTTCCAATAAGACGACAACACAACCAACACCAACAATGGCACATGAATTTCTTTCGGACATGCTCCCTATATGTTTCTCTTTGATTGATTCTACGTATCCCAAACATATTGCTATTGGAGCTGCCATACTTTGCAGACTCCTAAGGGAATACAAGGATGATGATAATTTGTCATTTGTCGATTTTGAAGACACTATCATATCTGTACTGGAGTTGGCGTGCCGTAGCTGTCGTAAAGGAGGGGCTCTTGCCTTGGTCTGCGTTGCACGAAGCCGATTCTTTTACAATCTTCTTCATTATCAGCAGGATGATGGCAGAGAAGAAGCACAGCCACGACAACTACGTACTAAAGAACGTCGACAAGCTACAGGTCAACTTTTGACTATTTTAGAGAAAAATAGCTATAGAGAAATGGACACAGAAGATGGACTCATCCTCGGTTTGTTGGTAGGAGGGATTATACCCTTATTACATCAACATGCCACAATCCAAGACACAATAAGTGATAACAACAACGACGACGACAACAATGCCATTCTTGTGGCAGATTCCTTGGAAATGGGACGGATTGGATTAGCTTCCTTATTACCACTCTTACGTTGGGACTATGCGTGGGAAGGACGAAGAATCCAATTGGTTGCGCTAGTTGCATTGATAAATCTATTGATAGGTGCCTACCCCATGATGACACGCCATGGGGGGAAAATCATGTGTGAATTGTTATCGTGTGTTGGTCACGCGGATGCAACTTGTGAGAAGCATTGTACTATTGTGGAGCAAAGCCAATATAGTGGTGGTGAAGACGACCATCTAATAGAGAATGATGTTTTGAACATGGCTTTACACACATCTGCTGTGGCTTTAGCTGTTTGTGGAACCAGAGCAGCGTCAGTTCTAAACCAACTCCAACAAGAGGGAAATTATGAAAAGTATCTCTTATTGCACTGTCAGAGTATTCAAGAGCGGGCGGCACTTTTGTTGAATAGAAATTCCGACGAAAAGTAAAGTCACATTGAAATTAACAAAGTCCATTGCGAGCAGCCTGTCGAGGCACCATTTCATTTTCAATTGCAAGTGAATACTTTGTAGCCAAGAGTTACTATACCGTAATTGCTTCTAGTAATATTGGGAGACAGGTAGTAATTTCAACCTTGTTTGGAATTGCAATGATTTCTGTCACCATTTGGTTCCTATACCTGGTCATTGTGGTTGTTCAACTCTTCCTCCTCTATTACTTCCTCACTGGGATTCGATGTTTCGTTGTCAAGGCGTTGTTGTCGACTTTTCTGAACAACAGCAATGATGATCAAAGTCATTAACCCTGCTCCTGCACCAAGGAAATCCGCAAGTATATCTAAGCTATCAGGAGTTCCAGATTCCTTCAGGATTGCATCTGCAGTTTCTTTTAACAACCCAACAAAAAAAGCAACGGTGAACGCCAACACGAATATCAAGGCTTCGTATCGTTCACGGAGAAATTGAATCTGTCGAAGTACCATAAACACTACAATAATTAAAATATAGCTCACAATAAAATGGATCCATTTGTCGCGTTGGATCCCCATAGTATGGGAACTTTTTTAAAAAAAATAATACAAACGTCTGCGAAAGGTCGGTCGTTGAAAGAAATATGATACTACTTCTTGTTCTTGCCTTTTTTCATATATGATTGGTGAATTGCAGTGTTGGCCCGTTCTGCTGCTTCTATCTTATGCTCCACTTACAAAATAGATCACAGAATGGCGGATTCATAAAGAAATATACCTACCGCTGCTGCGGTTGCAACCATGTCGCTCATTGTGAGGTTGATCTTAAAATGGACTCTTCGCATGTAGCCCGGTTTTTAGACAGGAGAAAAACGAATGAAGTTGGTGGGAAATTTCGAAATCCGGGAAAAATTCTGGCCGATGAAGAACAAATTCTATCTCTTTTGTTGGCTCTTGACGCGTGCAACGCTTACAACAGTTCGATCACCATGTCGACCTCGAGTTGTTCATGTGCGTTCCCATGGTCAGTAGTTCCTAGTAGCTAGACTTTTCATTTGACAAGACAGCAAAAGATGACAAAAGAAGAGTACGACGCGCCTCGTGAAAAGGATGAGATAAGCAACAGCAATGGTGAGACTGAAAACGACGGACAAGATGATGATGTTGGGGTTTGCTGTTTCTTTTTAAAGTTTGGCACGTGCAATCCACCTCGACCTCCATGCCGTTGGAGACATGACGTTATAGATGATGGCAACGTAGTTTGTTGTTTTGGTGCTACGTGCCGCGTAGGTCATGCCAAACGTGTATTGGGAAAGGATCACAACAACCTTCAAATTCGACAAATGCATTGGAAAGCACTGAATTCCAAGGATGATGCCATTATTGGTGCCAATCCAGCAGAACGGGATGCAAAATTGTTACGATCTCAGCTCGAACCGTGGAGTACAGGCGTTCTTCGAGAACGACTGGCTACAGTTTTTGGAGAGGATCATCGTTCTTTGGAATTTGAAAATCGAGGAAAAGTTATGCGACGATTGTTAGACCATTATGAGACAAGTGGAATGCTACCTCGACAGGTCATCCGAGTAGAAGGTACGCCTATCCGAGATGAATTGCAACGGGACCTTTTGGTAGAACTGGAAAAGTGGCGTCACAGTCATAAGATCAATACCCGACCTTCTCTAAAGGCTAGTTCCTATATGGTCCTTGCGAGTCCTCGAGATTTTGAAGGGAAAGAAAGCCGGAAGGCCCGAAAGGCGGCAACCAAGTTTGCCCGAAATCGTCGTTTGTGGGAATTGGCATCCATTGCCATTCAGGAGGTAGATCCTGACTTTGGTGCCAACTTTACATCCCTAGCTATTACACATGGATTCATCGGGAGTCCGCATATCGACAAACAGGACACAGGACCATTTTACGGTCTTGCGCTGGGGAACCATCCCGATGGACAGGGCGAACTTTGTGTGGAAGCAACTCCTCAAACCGTAGCAATTGTCAATACTAAAAACCGCATCGGAAAGGTGGATGGTCGGTTTCCTCATTGGGTTTCCTTTTATGATACCTCCATGTATGATCGGTATTCGTTAATTTTTTATTCGACGTTGCAAACTTATGCACCACCTACCACAGCCTACTTTGGAGAACCGACGAACAAATGAAAATTCTAATGGTACTAGTTTTATTATAGACCACCAACTATGGTAGTGTTGATAGGTCTACAAGTGTTGACATGAAGTCGAACTTACTTTCGACAGAGACAGTCGTTTCTTGAATTGCTTTACGGCTGCATTGTAAAATTTATATTCATCCGCAAAGAATATCTTTGCTCTTTCTCGGAGCAGTTCCATCTTCTTTTGGTTCATTTTTGTCACCTCGTATGATTTCTTGTTACTGTTGGAATGGAATACTTCCGAGTCGTCAACAAACTCACTTACTGTCTGTGATGGGATTTCAAATGTGTCTGCCATTAGATAAAACGATGTTTCAAAGCATTCGTTAATGTACGTATGCACCTCCGGTTCATCTCCTTCAATAAGAGAAATTGCTTTGTCGATATCTTTTGATAAAAAGCGATATTGTGGCTTTGGTATGTCACTTTCTTTTAAAAGTTCCATCCATTTCTCCAAGTCCCCCTCAGCGATTGCTTGATATTGTTTTACGGATTGAAACTTTCCCCAACCCTGTGATTTGTTTAATCCTCGTCGAACATAGTAGAAATATGATCTGTATCGATCAAAAGGTTCCCGAACCATAGTAAATACTCGCAAAGGTATTGATGAGTGATCAACCGGTGCAGTTTTGTAGAGCTTTTGAACATCTTGTAGTGAAAAATGAGGGCAATTGATTCTGGGTACGGAACCATGTTCCTCATTAGGTAAAAATTGATGCAATCTTCTACTGCCAAATATGCATTCATTTGCATCAGAGAAATGATCAAAAGTCGTTAGACCACTCTTGCCCTTTAGGTACTTCAGTGTTGAGGAGCTATAAATTAGAGATAAATATCACATGCAACATTAGATACAGATCTCTTGTAAGGCCGTAAAAGTAGAGTAAGCTTATTGAAAAAATTACCTTCCTGTTTTTGGGATTCTAATGAATCCCATGAAAAAGCCTGTACTTTGTTTTGTAGCAGGCTTATCATGCTTTATGGTGTCATCTACCGCTTTCTCTCCCGAATGATTTCTCGCTTTAAATTCCGACGCTGACACAGTAATATTGGCTTGATTCTTTTTTGTAGGAGATAGATCTGAATGCAACAGCTTGCACCCTTTCTGTAAAGATGTAAGGTCTAGACCAGATGTTGAAAGTCTTCTCTTGAACTGTTCCTTAGCTGCATCATAAAACTTGTGTTCATCGGGAAACAATCGTCTTGCCTTGTTCCTCAGCTCATCTAGTCTTTTATCCTCTTTGGTAACATTGTAAAAATCTTTGTTGTTTCTTGAAAAGAATTCATTGGAATCCAGAAACTTATCCACCGCATTGGATGATAGATTAAATTCTTCAGCCATTAATCTAAGTGACGCTTCAAAGCACTCATGTACATATACGTGCACTTTTGCTTTCGTACCTTTGATAATCGAGATTGCATCGTCCACGTCCTTGTCAAAATATCCGAATTGGCTTTTTGGTCTTCCTTTTTCTGCATCCAGAAGATCTAACCACCTTCCAAAGTCTCCATCACGGATGGCTTCGTACTGGTTCTCAGATTGCGCATTCTTCCAATGCTGTGTACCATTGACCTCTTTTCGAACAAAGTAAAAATAAGAACGCAACCTATCAAAGGGTTCCCGAACCATTGAAAAGGTAATGAGTGATGGATTATTCTGTTGTAATGAACCATTCGTCCGCGCATCAAGACTAAATCTCTTCGAAGCGGATTTAAAGTACTTCTTAATAGTTTTGAAGTTTTTGTGAGGACAATTATAAACCAATTTTTTTTTGGATGATTTCAATTTTTCATGTTGAGACACTGACGGATCCCCAAAGACACACGCATACATTCCGCTATAATTTTCATGAGAAGTCTCATATTTGTCGAAATCTCTGAAGAAATAATCCGCACTTTTCAGACCCTTTTCATTCATAAAGAAATGTAGAGTCGAAGTGCTGATTCACATATTATCGTAAAACGAGAGAGAACCAACCAAATATGTTAAATGACAATAAAAAAAATCTCCCTTTTTATCAACATAAAACCTACCTGCCTGTTTTCGGAATGCGCACAAATCCAAAAAAGTTTTGTTTTCCATGTTTCACCTTTGTTTTAGTAGTCGTTACCGTCGTTGTAGTTGTAGTTGTGGTTGTAGTCTTAGTTGAAGTATGCTTTTCTGAAGTTTTATTAGTGGACGCAAAGTTAGTCAGCTTAAGAGTTACAACTGTTTCATTTTTTCCATCAACAGAAATGTTCTGATGATGTTGGTCATTTGTGTGCTTTTCAATATTGATTTGAGTCCTCTCATCACCACTATGCCTGCTTGAATCTGCGATTTTCTCCGGTACAACCTTTTCTCGTATCAATTCTTTTTTATGTTTCATTGCTTCTTCAGTGGGTGTAGCAGCAGTTCGAATTCCTGGTGCTTTGTTGACAGAGCCAGAATTTGTACGTTCATGTTTCTCAACTGCTCCGACAAGTGCATCAACCTTGTGGAAAGACATTTGTTCACGAGAAAAATCTAATTGTCTTTTATTTTCTTGTGGAATAGTGTGCGATGTGTCGTTGTATTCAAAAACAGAATTTAGATTCAATTCAAAATATTTGAAGCTATTTGCTATGTATAGACAGCATATAGCGCCAGCAATTACACGGAAAACTTGCAATGTCAACATGCTTGACTTTGTTTTGGTGGTATCATTCTTCGTTTGTCCCTTTCTATAATTTTTTGCCTTTGATTGCGGCGATGTGATTGCCTCTCTAGTTTTCGTCATTCTTTTTTCCCGACATGTTCCATGGACGGAAGGAAAAGATTTGGTAGTCCGGTAAAAGAAAAATATGTGCTATTGTTTATATTATGTGTATGAATGATGGGCCTGATTATGCATCCTCTCCGTATTGTATATACTATGGGATTCTCGAACCGCCAAAACATTTCACATGGCCTGCCGTTAAATGGTAGATTCATTTTCAACGGAAAGCGGCATGTAATTTTTCAAGAGATCGCTTTTATCGAAGATAGTTTACTTAACAAAGTATTATCTTGTATGAAATAAATAAGTAAAATAGCTGAAAGAATTTTGAAAATTTGAAATGGGATAGCTTGATGCTTTTTTTCATTGTTATATATATTATTAAAAAGGCCACCCAATTGGTTACACATGCTAAAACCTAATTGATTTTGAGTCGTTCTTATTCCCGCCAGATTCGCTGTTTTTAAAAAGTATCCGAATTAATGTAATTATTCAGATACAAAAGCAAAACATTACAAAAAATATTTTTATATATGATGGCCAAATTTTGGGAAATATAAATAATTATGGCGGTGACACAACAGTACTTCGTACAGGTTGTACAGTGCCGTACCTTTAGATTTAGCATGTTTTTTCTAAAGTCCTACATATCTAGAACCTACATGTATGAAGTCCTGGATAATGAATTATTCACATTCCACCCAAAAGATTCCATGGAAAAAAATTTATCTCTTAAATAAGGAACTGTGCAACAGCAGTAACGGAAGAGAATATTGCCCTTCATGCGGACAGTCCTGATACTGCGTCAACGAAAACAAGGAACAAAGAGTCTTTTTTCAAAATATTAGTCTCACAGTCAGGTTTGGAAATAGACTGGCCACGAAGACGATTCATCGTCCTTGCAGAGGATGATGAAAACCAAAGCAACTTCTTCATCAAAGATATCAATGTTTCAGCTATTTTTTCTGACCATTGTATTCTTTTCTGTATCTGCAGTATATTTCACAAATCGGGCTCTTGAAGAACTCAATCCCGATGCGCATTCTTTCAAGACCAATTCACGGCAGCGGCAACTTTCTAGTGTCAAGGACATGGAAAACATAGATCTAAAGACTGTAAATGACGAGAAAAAGAAGAAAACTGTTGTGAATGATGTGACTAGTGATCAAATGGGTGATGTAATACAAAACCAAGGGTCACAACAGACATACAATGCTAAAACTTCTGTAGTGGAGGAAAGCAAAAAAAGAGCGCGCCTGGAGAAAGACCAAGATAGTGCAAGTCATGACTTGGATACATATTATGGTTTTGTACGGATCCCCAAGACAGGAAGGTACGTTAGCTACAAAGTTTAAAGTTTCGTGTCAGATTCACATTGTTATTCACTGTTTCTTATTATTTTAGGAAGATAACTTCTTAACAATGCCTTATATTTTTTTTGCGGACATTGTATAGTACATCACTTGCTGTTTTCTTGACATATAATACTGGTTTTAAATCAATTGATCACTTTATAGCTGATGTCCCTACTTTCCTTGAAGAACGAAAGCATGAAAATGCAGAGCGAACGAATGCATGTGTATTTGGAAGTTACAAGGCATCCAAAAAATTATTGTTATCTGGCACAAAACCTTCACCAATCCCTCTCCATGAGTTGAATTGTTCTCATAGAACGTACAATGCTATCAATCGATATTTTAGAAAAGTGATTCCTGCATTGAAAGAACCATTCCTTCCAACGACTGATCCTTCGTCTCTACTATCTTTTACAATTGTTCGTGAACCCTATGAACGTTGGAAATCCTACTTTAACTATGTTTATCAACGTCGTCATAAAAATAAATGGAAGGAGGATGCATCCGATGAACAATGGGAGTGTATCCTTAGGCAAGACTTTCCACGATGGCTTGAATTAGTTGGTACAGAAAAGGTTAGACCTTGGATGCAATATGAATTTTTAGATTACCATGATATTGACAACGCGATAGCACTCATTCAAGGAAGCAAGCCTAAAGTACATGTATATCTCAATGAATGCTTTGAAACATCTCTTTACATGATGAGTGAAGTACTTTCTATCCCAACATCCATCATAACTGATTTTGTCAATTCTGACCAATTCCATAAAAATCCTAGCGTTTCTTCTACCACAGAGAAAATAGATGAGAACGATATTGAAGAAAAACTACGTGAGAATGCCAAGATATGGTTTCAAGATGAATATAAATTTTACAATGCGGCCGTACAAGAATTTCAACGAAACATGGCATCTTCTAAAACCATCCAATCCTCGAATCATCTAATGCAGACTTCGTGCATGTATCGGAAGATAGTGTCAGAAGTTGATGCTGTTTACAAAACTACCTCCTTAACATAACAGCAATTATGGGTAGTCTATATCACTCTACCACAAAAATATTACAATGTCAGCAAAATTATTCTATCCTACTTTTTATACTGTAGAATGAAACAGAGCGTGTCTATCGACTCTGGCTATGCCCCTTATTGTAACATTCAACTAAAAACTTTCAGTCTCGTTATGTAGTAAATCCATTTAAAAATACTTATAGATCGTGTCTTTCTTCTTCATAAATACTTTGTACATTGGGCTTTGAATTTTTGTTCCATTTTACCTCTTGTCCAATATACAGCTTGTGATAAGGACGAAACATCTTCTTGTGTATGTGGCATTGATGGCATATAGGGTTGTGGTCCAAACTCAGGACATGACCACACTTCTTCTTGGCGGTCCAATTGTGCTTGCCAAAGCATTGTGAAGGTATCTAATTGCATTTTCACGTCGGCACTACATTCAGGTGCAGATGGGTCTGCCAACTGTATAGTTTGTGCTGATCCTAATCGGCAATGTGTATAGGCGCACCGTTTACGAACTAATTGTAATATTTCAGGCCACCAGGGAGCATCACGAGGTTCATGAATGTCTAATATACGTTCACAGGATACATACCAATGAGACAAATCACAATTTAGTTTGAGGTCCGTCGATGCAATGGAAGAGTGGTTCAATATGTCTCTTGTTTGGAATGGATCATGAAATAAACGCTGTCGATGCGTTTCAAATACAACCTTGAATGGATATCTTTTTTCTTCCTTGAGTGCGAATGTTAAATATTGGACAGCATCATCCAAGGACCAAGAATCCATACCTGCATGAATATTGACAAACCCACCCGTTTTGACTAACTCTAAAATCACATCACATTGAGCCAACTGCTCCACTAAACTCTTTTTATGCTCCTTAATATCATATTCGCCACAATACACATATTCTTTATTCTTATTAAGGTATCCACCACATGTATGGATTTGCAATACAACACTTAACCCAGCGGAATTGGCGCTACGTACTAAATCTAATCCACCATCATGAATCCATGCCAAGGATATAACTTCAACGCCTGAATATCCCTCGGCAGCAATAGATTTAAATAACGCGGGTGATATAGGATCATCAATGCCCCATAAGGTTTTAATCATTTTAATAGATTGGGAGGCAGCCATTATTGTTTTTTCTATTTAAAAATATACTGATGATGAAGTCAAAACAGCAACGAAGATAGCTTTATCTCGGAAGCTCTAGATTCACTTTCTAGAGAAACAGCTATACGGAAATCGGAATTTCAGCTGGGAGATTATATTGTGATTACAGATAGAAGAGAACACCAACGCGCTTTGCTGCTTCACAGCAGAACCTTTTATCAGGGCTGCGTTGCCAACGGTTCGCCCAGACAAAGACATTAAGAACAAACGAAAAAATGCGAAAATCATAAGAGGGCGGAAGCGTTGGAAGTTCGAGATGCACTTCTCTATTCTTGTGACGTGTCACACGTGGGATAATAGGTATGATCTTATTTGCCTGTATTTATATATATATTAATAATTCAATGTGCTGTACCAGGTACTGTACCGCTGCTATATTGTGATGTACCAGGTACAGGTATCGTACATTAAATTACCAAGATATACTAGTGCATAGGACTAAGATTTGAATCATTTTAGGGTACATGCATGATTATTATTTGGTACATTTGAATATTGGGTGTACACTAAATTATGTTTCCACTACAGAGATTCTCTTCATTATTGCTCACTCAACATTCAACATTTTAGTTGATATACCACACAGTTCACGATGACAAGTTGAAAATCAAGATCGTTCGTACCCACAGGTATGCATTTCATCAAAGCCCTCACGAGTATTTCGTAAAGTTTGAAAGTAATCTTAAAAATTGGGATAGTGCCAGAAAGAACTGACAAATTTTCATTTTTCCCTCAGTTTTACTACAAGATTAAAGATATCATTTGGAAACTTTAAAAAAAAAAAAAAAAAAAGTTTCTTTTGTAATAACTAATTAATTATAATTACAGAATCCACCCATTATGCCACATTGGACAAAAATTTGATAAACGCAAAGAGAAATAGTTAATGCTTTTCCTACAGACTCTTTCGGTCATTATCTTTTCTTGTTGACGTCGTGAAATAAGTCTTGTATCGATTGCCTCAAAGCAAAGTTTTGGGATCCACTCGATGGCTCGTATCGTAATTTAGGTGGATAGTAATGGCGTAATCGCCCATGAACTAATTTTTGTATCATACCACCACGTTTGATTAATATATTTTGCATACGTTTTACAATTTCTTTTGCAACATCTTCAGGTATGTACAACAACGACAATGGTAAGGACCAATACACTGTTGCTGTCTTGTGGTCTTTACTAATAAGAACTTCATCTATCGCAATAGGATCACCCTTGATACAAAAAGTCGTATCATTTTTTTTAACATGTAAAAAATCTATAGCACCTTCGACTAGGACTTGTATACGTTGTCCTTCGGCTATTTGACTAGGTTTAGGTAAATCCTCATCTTCCTTTTTACCCAATAATGGCTTATTACGTGTAGATATAATTAACTCATGTGTAGTTTCTTCTAACGACTTCAATCCTGCTTGTTTATACTTTTCCAAAGCATAATTACGATTGCTATTCATACTACTTCGTTCCGTAGGTGCTCGTAAACGATGTTGACGATTAGTGTTGTCACGAAGAGTATCTTTTATCTTTGGGAATTCCGAATATGGAAAAGATGAAGTTGTAGAAGAAAATTGTCGATGAGAGCTCAGCATATGACTATGAAATTTATTGATATTGTTGTCTTGACTACCAAAGCACATTTCATGGTATTTGTATGAAGAATCGTGATTATTATTGTTTTTGATGGTTGTCACCAAACTCCTCATACCTGTAACATTATTGCGAATAATCGTCGTCGATGTCGACGCTTTGAAAATCTTTAAATTCTTAACATTTGGATTCAAAATGAATTTGGTTGTGCGGTGTATACCAAATGATGGAGTAGCCACCATGGCCAGGGTTTCTATTTTCTTCTTCGGCACAAGTCGCTGCTATGTGGGGTCTTCCTCGTTCTTCCTCGATTTTTGTTGTTTCAGATTTATTTTTACCTTTTTTGATCATGCACGATGGGCTAGATTTCACCCCGTCGTCTGGCCTTCTTGTTCACATGGGATTTTGGTACAGCAAGAGACGTAGATTTGAAGGCACTTCTCTTAGAAATGATTCATTTACTGGGAATTTTGGGAGTGATGTCACCTGTGGTGATTTTGCAATAATGAGTATGGTACCGGTAGTGAGAGGAGTGTCGAGTAAATACCTACTTGTGTTTTATTTTTTATGGTAATTGTATCAGATCCCAACGTCCATACGGCTGCAACTCTTTTGAACATTAACAATGCAATCCCTCATTTCGAACGATTGATTCCTAGGGTGTTATTCATTCTCGTACTGCTTCACCTATTATATTATATACATAATCGCTTTTCCTATTTTTAAAATATCAATTAAAAATAAATAGTGTAGTACTATTTACCAACTCTAATCAATCATACTGCATGTTTCACTCCTTTTCCGTCTTCCACTAATAAAATTTAATCATAGTTTTTCCAGTTGAGGGTTGGCCTAGGCGTATCTGATGGCTTGAGAGCAGTGGGGTATCGTGGGTCTTGGGGCGTTCTCTTCTGAGGATGGCGTTGAATTCCGAATTTCTTTTGTTCCGTTTCATTGGGTGAATATCCAAGGAGACGGCTGCGTGTGTCTTGAATAATCAAGAAAGAGGCAAAGGTAAAACCCAAGGCAGCTGCAGTGGAGGCCGTGGCCATACGAGCTGGCTTTCCAAAGATGTATCCATAGGCCCAAGAAGCTGATGTGATTGCTCCAACGTTGAAGTAATCACCTCTGCGCATCGATTTGATACAATCATCCAACTCGGGATCGTCATTCACAATCGGGTACTCTGGTTCACCAAACGGCATGATTATAGTTGGTATCGATGTATGTACTGTCAATCAACAGGAATAAAGAGTCAATCGTAATAGGAAAATGGTGTGAGGGACAATACAGAAACGGAAGAATGCATCAATCACTGTGTCCGTTGAAGGCTCGTAGGATATGGTACTTGGAGCCGATAAAAACATGCTTTGCAATGGAAGTATTGTTTGGAGGGATCAGTATCAAGAACACTGCTCCAGGTTTCGAGATCGTCGACAATGAAATATAATATCTAATGTAATCAACTAACCTCTACAATGATATCAACGCCCTTCGTTGTAGTTAGGTCCTCTAGAGAGACAACAACTGAAACTCTGCTGTGTCGAGTCCTATCTTGACAAGCTCAAAAGCGTCGAGCAGGGGCACCGGGCGAGCACCGGGGGGGAAGTTCGAAAGTGCGAATTTTCCGTGGTTCTCGGCTGACGTTTTGAAAGGAAAAGAAAGGGAGAGGGAAAGAAGGGGAGAGAGAAAAGGGAAACAAGGAGAGAGCAAGGTAGGACTAGTAGGACTCCAACGTAGGCAGGTCCTACCGGTAGGTCCTTAGGAAACGTCTACTTTCTAGAAGACTCGTCACTGGACTCGTAGGTCTGGGTCGTACCTGGTACCCTAAACATTTATTGAAAACAAGGGTTAAATGAGCAGATATTTTAGGGAGCAGTTTGATATATCTTTCGATACCTTCTCCAACTCTGTAATCGCTGCGTTAGGTTGTATAATAAACAAGAACACATACATTTGTGCCTCTTTTGGAATTATTCTCGAGAGTAAGAAACCAAATCAACACAGTAAGCGACATATTCTTATCATTACTTTTGAAGATATACCATAAATTGTTGCATCTAGTTGAACACATTGCCATCCATAATAAAGTCACTTCACGAAAGATGCGTCTCCTTTCATCTATTGTTCCCTTGGTCCTTGTCGTTTTATTCCACGTAGTTGATGCTGCTCGCACAGGCTTAATCAAAGCTGGTGAAAAGGGTCTTGAAAGAAATGATGTAGTGAAATCATTTTTGGACGATAACGAAGCCGAAGAATATGAAGGCATTGTTGTAAAATTAGACGATGGTTACGAAAGGCCGATGCTTGTGGTTTACGATGGTGGAATGGAAGTCGATAGGGTTGATTTAGGAGGAATAAGGAGTAAATCTGAATTGCATAGAATGATGATGCAATATCAATTCAAGTCCAGAGATCCTAAGGAACTCCTTCGTTTAAGAGAATACAGACGTCAGAAGGAAAACAGAGAAGCATGGCATCGTGGAGAAAAAGAACATTTGAAAAAACCTGACTACCTTAATCATGAAACTAAAGAATTGTATCAGGATCCAGACCTTTAAAGAAGTAAAAAGAATCCAACTATTCGGTCGTCCTTTTCTGCTGATTTAAAGGGTACAATATAGTATGATAGAATTTGACTGGGGTAACATATATAGTCGGTGTTATTCTGAAAAGAGTCTTTTCTCTCGGTGATATTATTGCATTACTTACTTGTATAGCAGCGTAGGAGATTTGAAATTGACTATGTCCGTCACGATTCGAAATAAGGAGGAAGGATGTATTGCCACAGTAGCATTGGCAGCGAAGGCATTAACATTTTTCATAAAAAAATAAACCAGCGGTCACGACCCAAAAAATGAGGTCTAGCTTTAGACTGTATTTTGTCTTGCATCTCTGCGAGCTGCGAGCAGCGCAATGGCCTATTTAATCACTTTTAGAAGCTATCGGGAGTGCCACTTTTAGACTATTTAAGTTAGAATGAAGGAAACGGTGAATGCAAATAAACTTGTGTACTGTGAAGTCTGGCATTTGTAGTTGTACCTTGTAAGCTTTTGCGGGGTCAAAAAGAACAAAAAGTACAAATAGAAACTCTAAAAGTCTAGAATTATGTTAGTTATTCATTATGAGATATTTTGGAAAGGCGATCCATACCATTATCTGGTGGTCCTTTCAAATCGTTGACAAAGGAAAGTGTCAATTGTTTTCACTTTTGATCATGCCAATCCTTCCTCAAGATCTTGACGCGGTGAAAACCTGTCTGCAAGCTTTTGTCTCCAGGCAGCAAGTCTGGCTTGTTGATCGAAAGGTTCTGGATCAGAGGCGGGTTTGACACAAGCAGGCTGTTTGATGATAATATTTTCATCTTGCTCCTTATGCTGAACTTGTTCCTCCATCTTTTGGAACTTTAATTTGTGGGCTTCAAAGGGAGAAAGTTTGGTGGTAGGGCTAGGGGCAACTGGGGTCTTTTTCCCCTTCTCGAGCAGTGCAGCACGCGCTGCCACGTTGAGACTTTCACTAACTGTATTGGCGTGTTCCTTGTCTTCCCTTTCTGATTCGTCTACTACTTTTCCATTACCATGAGTATTTCTGTTTGGAGTGAGAACTTTCGATTCATGATGTCCTTGATACTTCCAATGCCCTTCCTTATTTTTGTCCTTGCTGTTTTCCAACACTTTTAGCCTTGACGGGAAACTATTACGTCGTATTTTTCCCATGGTGTCGTTATCTTGAACTGTTTCAGAATTGCTCGCGTTGACATAGATTCCTTCATTTGCACTTCGGTCAGGTTGCGTATTCTTGCCTAAATCGATGCAATCAAGGTAAGCACCCTCCGAGGACTCTAGTGGTACATTACAATCTTCACCCTTCGACGCATTCTCACCCTCTTGAGTTTTCTGCACTCCATCGGGTCTTATGACTATATCTTCGGATTGTGAGCGTTTTCTCCTTTTACTTTCTACGACGTCTAACCATTTACCTAAATCCCTGATGTGAGTAGTTGGGGTTCCTGGAGTTGTCCGTCTCTTCACTGCAGTTGGCTCGTTGCCCTCTAGCTGAATTCCCGGTGTTTCTTCAGCAGTCTCGTTACTTTCGTCGTCTACGTCGATATCCTGATCTTCGCATTCTTGTACTGGAGTATCCACTGGGGGTGGTTCCGTTGAAGGACTAGTCTTGTTAGTGGGCTTATTTTTATCGATCTTCGCGAAAGGAACGCTTTTCGGAGCAAGAAGAACATCGTGCACCCAGGCTTTCCTTGCTGCAACGCTTACAGTTGCTTGAGTATCATTTTCTTTCCTTTCTGGTCGTGGTAGCGATCGTGGAGAAGTCGACGTAAAAAGAACACCCGAAGATGACATGTTTCCACCTGACACTGGTCGAACGAAGGATGCTGGTGTGTTGTGCTGAATGCTGAGTGGACTCGAAGGAATCATCAACATTGAAGAAACGTGTGGAGAAACATCAGATTGTTCTTTGACTGAGCTTCTTGGGGAAATGCCCAACCTTGGCATGATGGGTTCCTCCACTGAAGACATGTCAGACAGAACTGAGCTTTGATAACTTGTAGGTGACAATACATCGTTCTGTGGCATGTGGCTAAGCACTTCGTCTAGCTTGTCTCCAAGGGATTTACTTCTCTTTCTCACGATAACTTGAGAATCATCTATTGAGGATTCCTCGTCGAACAGGTTTGTTTGTATTGGACGTAGAGATGGCTTTGATGCCTCCGAGTCATCAAGTAATGAACAATCCAAAGAACCGTAACGTTCTTCTACTAGCTTTTCGTCCCTTTTGTTCTGGTCACGAGATGTTTCACAAGTATCTTGTAGAGCTTCGTTGGTTTCTAAATTGGTTGGACTTGGGCTATAGGGCTGGTCCTGCAGTTTCCTTTCATATTCCACATCAGAGGCAGACGCTGATGCTGAGACCATCTCCTCCAATGAGTCATTTTGACCACGATTGTCGCTCATACCTGATTCCAAATCATCAACTTCTCTCGTATTTCCAGACTCCTCATCCAATGATTTATTTGTGTGCATTTGCTTCTTTTTCTTGTAGCTTTTGACAAATGAGGAAAGCATCTTTACTTGTAGCTGAATTTCAGACGTCACATCCGATAACTTTGGTTCCTTTTTTATTTGAGGTTCGTCACATGAACCGGTAGAACTGTATGTCTCATCCGTTATTGAGGACATGTTTACAGGAGTTTCAGCGGGACCAACTGATTCGATGCAGGCGTATTTATCCGCATCGTTTTTCAAATCTGATCTCGAAACTGACGAACTTAATGATACTTGTGTTTGCATGGATTGTGGAGTTAGAAGAGCAGATGCTACTTCTGATATACTTCGTCCTTCTGTTATAGATCCAGTTTTTTCTTTACTTTGCTTTTCTTCGTCATCCTTTTCTACTTGTCGCAGTTTATGCATGCGTAGCAATTCAAGTTCTTCCAAATCTGCTTTTATCTCCTCAGATGTTATTTCCTCCATTGACGCTAGGTCCGACTCGCTGGAGGACCTGCTACATTGTGACGTTCTGGCGGTGCCAAACGAGTGACTTTTCTTTTGTTTCTGAAGAAAATAAAGTGCTTCTAGATGCGATGTATCTGAATCAACTGAACCTGTCGACGCCGGATCTAGAGTCCAAGTGCTCGATTCCGGTCCAGAATTTTTAGCTTTTGACTTCCTAGTCCGGTTCGGTGACTCTGATCTAACAGTTCGACGCGATGACCTTGGTTTCCTGACGGAAATCACCTTTCCAGATTTAGATCGTCGAGCCTTCCTGGTGGGGTCTACACCTCGTGATCTCTTCGCCCAGTCGTCGCTAGTGGGTGGATACTGCTGCGATATCTGCGGTTGATCTTGGAAACTTCGCTCAGAAATGAAGTACGTCTGAACTGGGCTTGACGGCTCTTCAGTGTCATAAGGATTGAATTCACGTACAAACTCGATCCCATGCTTTACAGGGGGCTCCATTTTGGCCGGAACGGAGTTATTTCTAGTCATGGACAGATCATTGGAGTTTGAAGTCACACTTGGGTCTCTCGTATCCCTAATTCTGATAATTCGTGGATCTTGCATGTTAGATGCAGACATTCCGCTACTTGCTGTTGACCTTGTCACCACGGTGTAAGATCCATCACTTCGACTTGCAGTTGACCTAGTAAATACCGTTGAATTTCCATCCGATAAGACATTTTTTCTATCTATGCGCCCACTTGCCTTTGGTTGAACTGCATTTTTTGGCATACCTGGAGTATCGATTTTCCAACCATCTAAGTGTTTGGATTGAATATGAACGTGCTTTCGACTCATCGTATGTGTATCCCTTCGTGATTTATTCAATTTCGCTGCCAATGATCCTTGTCTAGATGATGAATTGCTACCATTGCGCTGCAATGTGTGGCCATTTCTAGCATCCCAGTAAGCAGCATTCATATGTTGTGATGAGTGCTCGGAAACATTGGGTGAATTTGGCTGATCAATTTCCCAGGTTGTCTTCCCAGTCACATCTTGGCGACCACTACCACTGTTTGAGTAAGACATCCCGCTAGACACTGCTGTTATTCCACCATCACTTCCAAATGCAGTGGTTTCAAGCATCTCCTTGTCTTCGCCATCATGGCTCGTTGATACTTCAGTCGACATTTGTATGATGTGATACTTTCCACCAGTATCTCCATTGACTGGTGAAATGAGTCGTATTACTTTCTGAGACTCCTCGTCAGCATCATTTGAAGCTTGGAAAGCATACACATCTTCATGAACCACTCCTGAAAGTTCTGACATGTTCCAGTGTTGTGCACGAGTTTTTTTTTCGGTTACTTCACTGTCTTGTAAGAGAGATGACCCATCGGAGACATTTGACTCTGCATGTCGAAGTCGGCCTAAAGGAAATACTTTCGGTGCCACTGACGTATGGGCAGGTTGCTTCGAGGATAATGACATTTGAGGAGCCAACGGCTGCAGGTATACCTCGGGAGCTGATATATGCGGCAAGGAGTGATGATTCTGTTCTTCTATTAGATATCGTTTCTGACGTTGTCTTCTGTACTTATAATAGATTTGAACGAACATGGTAATCAGTCCTACCCCTATCAAAACAAAACCAATCACAATAGAGATTATTGATGGCGATTGCTGTGTATCATTGCTGTTTCCCTCGTGTGACTCCTCATTTTCCAGCAGCAAAAGCACCGATTCATCAACCGATGAGTTCATTGCCTTGAAATTCATTTTATATCGTAAATCCAATTTGTGAATGGGCCTCGCTCATAGAGACCAAGAAGGCAACGACTAGCGAGAGGAACGATACGGGAAGGAGAGGAACAGTGCAGGAAAAGTGTGGAGAGATGCAATGCAAAGGCCATCTCAGCGTACCGTCTGGTAGGGATGCAATGAATCAAGAGACTGCATGATCGATGCAGGAAACATCCCATGTTACCGTTTGTTTCAGTAAGATTCCTGCGCCAATCAGAATTGATTATTTAGCTAAATTTTTTTGTATAAAAAGGCGCCTAGAATAGGCCCGTAGCAGGTCATCAAGAAACTTCTTTTGAAAAATCTCCTGAGTAGAAGTTTCTAAGGAAAGTTTTTGTTAGTGATTATTTTTCTTTCCTTAAATATTTTCATGTGTATCGGGATTAATTTTTTTCCTCAAACTCTATCAAAAAAAATCCTCAGCTGTGAGAAGTTTTCCTCACCAAATCTCGGAAACAGAATTGATGATCCCGCTCAAATGCCTTCTCGCATGGTCTTTTGAACGGAAAACTCTTTTCTTTTGAATTTGAATTTTATATACTGTTGCTGTTATGTGGAAGAGATAAACAAGGTCGGGAAAGAAAGACCTGGACAGGTACTCCTTCTCAACAGTGTCTGTTGCGGGTCTGATGCTGCACATAATGTTAATGCTATCGCGTGCCGTGCTTTATTTACCTTGAGCAGCAGTACAAAAGATTTTGAATCAAGAGCCACAATAAAACTTTAACTACTTTATACATTTATTTGCTAGCTACGTCAACTGTAATGGTGTTTGATGTTTCAAATCCTCTGCTTGTTCTTCACACCATCAGACGATTATTTGAATCTCTCACCCAGTGTCGACAGTCGACGGACATCAACATGTTGTGAGATAGAGAATGTATAGTATATTTTGTGGTTCAAATATCACTTATCGTCGCGGTCAAATGACAGCCAGTTCCAGCAGCGGTTCGACATGGCGGACTCTGAGTTGTCCTCTCTACCAGTGAGTTTAGAGAAGAAAATTGACGAAACAGCTGCCAAAACATTTTGCTCGTCGTCAAACAACAACAACAAAAACGATCAAATTTGGTGGAATGAACAAAACATTGTGCATTATTATGGCTTCTGTGGTTAATTGTGGTCATTCTGTCTTTGTTTTGCATTGCCTTGAACTGAAGTATTTCCGTGGGTTAAAGAGTTTCATTACTCCCATCGTCCATCGCCTTCTCACCCAATGGGCCCAAATCTCCGCATGTACAACAAGTTCTAAGTACTATTCTAAACCTTATTGGTTTACATACAAGGGTATATTACAGACAGTTAGTATCTCTATGTTGTGTAGGATTTACGACCTTAGGACTAGGACCTACCTGGTACCTGGTACTAACTAGTCTACCAGGTACCCAGATAGAGGACTACTCAATAATTATGTACCAGGTAATGAGCCAGGTTGTACCTCCACGTGAAAGGTCTCCTTACTTACTAAGGTATGGGTCTGCTTGTTGCTGTCCAGTCTAAGCAGTAATCAAGCACGTTCAAAACCAAAACACATACTTATTCCGACCAGTTGGAGTAGGACTACATAGTCCTACGGTAGTAGGACTACATACTCCTACGGTAGTAGGACTACATACTCCTACGGTAGTAGGACTACATACTCCTACGGTAGGAACTTGTACCGGTAAGGCTGTTACCTTGTACCCAGGTATATTTCCGAACACTTACTAACTAAAACTACCAGGTACAGTTCAACTGATATCTCCTGTACCTGGTACACATGTACATCGGTTCCTATCACCACGTACATCGGATCTAAGGATAGTACCTGGTGCGTGCAACTTACCCGTAATTTACGTAAATGTTGCTCATGCAGTAGAGTCTGCCACTCTGGACCAACCAGATTCTTATGAGTGCAGAGATATTTTATAGGGGTTCCCAAAACAAAATCCTATCGAACAATGCATGTTACAGGGAAAATCTCGCCCGGCTCGACAATAGACTTGCCAACATCCCATACATTCTACTATGAAGGTATTTTCGTACGGTCCCTACAGATGTTAGCTAACATTCAAATTTTTTACATCGATACTAAAAAGCTCATGGGCTTAATCTATTATAACGTCTTTCCAACCGTCGTGACTGTTCAAACGATAGTCAAACTGGGAAAACAGCTCAGTGCAAACTTCAAGGTTCCATTGCAATGTTCCCTGCGCCTCCTCCTTTGTTGTCAAATGTGTGATATGCAACGTATTCTTTAAAACCCTTGAGGCCTTTCATCAATAATAAGATAAATTTGACTATGAGCGTATTTTTTTTGTACGAGGCCCATAACGAAACCTTTTGGGACTATCCATATTTTCATCGGACGGGAACTTTATTCCGGTAATACTCACAAAAAGAAAAAGTATCAACCCATGGGCAACAAAAACAATAACATTCTTTTTAAAAGATATAGACTGCGCTCGTGCAAGCACACATTACTGGTACCAGGTATATATTAAGGTAAGTATCGTTACCCAGCAAAAGAAATACAATACGGTAATCCATTTTTTGTTGCTTTACCTAGCATTCTTGAGGTGGGATCTACAGTATAACACTACACATCATCCAAACCAAGTAGTGGTGAAGATACTTCAGAATCGAGGGTCAAGCTGGGTGGGAAGGCCGCTTTTGGCATTGAAGGGGTATCTACCGTAGTAAGTACAGCATTCTATAGATTAAGATTGAAATTGAAATTGAAGCCACAATCTCTCTAGAGAGAGAGATCCAGTGAATGGACGGATCCGAAGAAAGGTTCCGTACCAGGACACTGGCAATATCTATGATTTGTAAAGCTCGTCGTCGGAGTTGCTCCAACCAGTCTATTGCTTAGATAGAGGTCTACCTATACACGGTAATGCACTTAACGTCATATGTTCCAAAGCTTTCATAGGCCGTGGCTTTTCGATCTGTGCAGGCATAATGTATGCCAATAAATGTGTCTATTAGTCAAGCTCTCACATAATGCCATCCTTGTAAGAAGACTCATGCGACCATAGCTCCAAGCGCAAAGTGCGAACAAAACTATGAACAACGTAGAGTCAGTTTCCTTGCTATCCATATTCATTACAGTACTGCAGTGTCCCACTCTAAATTGAAACAAAATGGTAACGCTATCAAAACGAATGGCCATGCGATCATCTTGAATTCAAAGGCTATGAAAAGGAAGATGTTTCCAACTACCCATAACAACCCCCAGGTATGAGCTTTTAATTGAGTTAGTTTTAAATTACGTCAAAAAGATCAATACATTGTAGTAAGTGATAAGTATTCAATCATAGAGTTTAGGTCCAAAATCCGCAAGGCTATAAATAAAGGTTTTATTTACTTCCTTTCTTCGTGACTCTTTTGGATGTATACAAGATATTTTCCATATGTATGTACTGTGTTGCCTTATGTAATTAGTTTTCCCCCATTTTTATACAAAAAACTAAAATTGCCGGGCACCAGAGACAACATGTAAACAGAACTATAAGGATCGCACATTTTCAACAAGAGATGCCTTTGTCAATGACTTTCCATTTTCATCCACAACTTGTGCCCCTCGTTCAGTAAGATACTCGGATAATTGTGCAATTGTTTTTCTCTTCAATGTAGAGTCTGATAAGGAACTCCAAGGATTATCAATACCTGCTGCTGGTGATGCGAAAAAGGGTTCTTCATCGACGGCGAGAGACTTTTTGGCTTTTTTGGCGGACTTTTTGGCGGATGATTTCTTAGCAGCATTCTTCTTGGCAGATTTCTTAGCTGTTGCCTTAGGGGCAAGCTCTTCCACAGCTGCGGCTACCCTATCAGCTCCCTTAACCTTTGATTTCTTTGCGGGAGCTGGAGCAGCGGGCTCTGACTTCGCTGCAACAGTTTCCTCTTCAGTTTCTACCTTTGCACTGGCCTTTGACTTCTGCGCCTTGGCCTTTGACTTGGCCTTTGTTTTTTTCGTAGGAGTCTTTTCTTCTGTTGCAGATGCAGTTGCTGTTGCCTTTGCCTTGTTTTCTTGATCTACTTCTTTAATAAGGTCCAACACACGTCTATCCTCATCTGGATCGCGTTCCATAACTGTAATTACTGGTGGGGCTTTTTTGGTTGGTGCTGCAACTTCTGTTTTTGAGGTAGGACTGGTTGGTAATGTTGCAGCTGCCAATTGCTTTAACAATCTTGAATTTTCGCTAGCTAATTTGGTCAATTCTTTCTTCATCAATTCCTGATCGACTTCCAATTGACGTAATCGAGTAGCCTCCAAGGAATCAGGCTTTACGTCAACCTTTCCGTCAATGGCAGCATCAGCTAATCGTTTAGCCTCCATTGCACCCTGCGCAGCCAATAAGGCTGCCTCCTCAGCTTCCTTGGCCTTTTCTTCTGCCTTTTCTAATTCTTTGACGAATTCAAGACGTGCATCTTCCTTACCAGCCTGACGTTGAACTGTTGCATATACAATAGCAGCAGCGGCAACATACCATGAACCATATTCTTTTAATTTCAGTCCATCCACTAAATCATTAACGTTAAAGCTGGATACGTCAAATGTGGCAACCTGAGACGGATCTGGAAAAGATAGACCGGCATTAGCACCGGCAGTAGCACCTGCCACAGCAGCTGTTACCTTGGTGGCAGCACCCTTTACAGTAGCTGTACTAGCTGCAGCAGAAGCCGACAATGCTTTTGTATTTTCTGATAATGCATTCAATGTTGCTTTCGTGTCAACAGATGGAACTTTGGAAAGTCCTGTCAAACCAATTGCATTTTGTTTCATAATTTCAAGTTTAGTCCGGGCATTCGATACGGCATCAAATTTAGCGACAGTTTCCAATTCACTAGTTGCCACCTTTTCAGCGCTCCTTGTAATATATTCGAAAAGAGTAGGAGCCTTATCGATAGAGGAAGCAGCAGCAGATGAGGCGTCAGGTGTGGTAGTGGCAGCAGCAGTAACTGCTTCCACAGCAGTTTGTTTGGCTGGAACGACAGTTTCTGGTGGTGGTACTGATGATTTGAATTCAGCTGCCTTTTGGGAAGCAAAATCAAATAAACTGGGCGCTTTTTCAGCAGGTGGTGATTCCGTCACGGCACTGACAACAGCTTGCTTTGTGGACACAACAGATTCAGTAGCTACTTCCGCCGGTGGAGGAGAGGGTGGTGTCTTTACGGCGTCCACCTTTGGTGATGTTTTAGCAAACACATTTGAAAATGCATTTTTATTTACAATGGGTTCAGAAACCTGTGGTGGTGGTGTATCAATGTTCAGAGGAGCACTATCACCATCGGTCGCTAATTTCTTTTCAAGTGCTGCAAAGACAGATGCATAACTATCATCGGATGGTGCTGGTTTCGCCTTAAGTAAAGTAGAATGTTTCTTTGTAAAGCTTACAGGTGTAAATGCCTGCAATGGTACAAATAAAAGTAAAAGAGCAGCTGCTGATTGGGAAAGTTTCATTTTATTCTTATCTTTCTCTCTTTCTGGGATGTTTTCCTTCGTGGCTTCCGTGACAGGAGATATAAATATAATATGATTTAAAAGTTCGAAACGGGATTTGTAAGATGAATGAATGCGGTCGTTTCTACGCTATTCGGCTCTTAATCGAATTATTATGTTGCTCCTAAACAATACGTTCCGGGTCAAGAATCAGTGATAGGGTTGACTTCAGATACGAGTTGTCCAAATCAAGCAGCAGCTAAAGTGGTCGAACAATGTAGAGCTGCGTTAGGCGTTAGAGGTTGATGTTGTGTTGAAGCTTGAGACTTGATGTTTGCGTGTGGTATTTTTATCGTTTGGTATCTCTCTCCATGTGTGTTGTACAGTACATGGATATCGTAGGATACTATCTTCCAACCCCACATGTATTTTTGAAAGTCGCGCCTAGCGCCATAGTTATTCTGCCTGTGTTCCGCCGATCTTGGCCGTTTTCTTATTTTTTCTCCAACTTTTTGTCTCTGGCGTTGGTGACGTGTCGGTTCGTACCATGAATTTCTTGTAGACTTGAACGAGAAGTTCCGGGGGAAGTAACCACTATTTTTCTCGTATGATACTTCAACAACACCATCAGTTTTCCTGATCGACGGGTGATGGCCAGAGGATTGTATGAAAATATGTGTAGAAAGTACATCATGTGAAATTTATACTACTCAAGATCTATTCAAGTTGATTTAAAAATTCTTTTTAAAAGGGAACATCTTGTATTGACGTCATTTTGTTGATTTTTAATACTGGTAGTAGTAGATCCTGTACATCAGACAGTACCCGTGTACCAGCAGAAGGTTCGGCAGAGACACCTGTACGTAGGACCTACATATATAAAAAAGGCGGACTTTCTCATGATTTTGCCTGTAATCCACGTCATCCTCCCCACCCGCCCATCTGCCCTCACTTTTTTTTCCAGTAATTGCTCTCATTTTAATGCTAATATTTCACTCAACCTGTTCATTCTGACCTCTCTCCCTCTTGTTGCGTCTCCTACATGCATGTAAGTCCCAAAACAATTAGAGAACACAAACAGGTGTCCTTCCCGATTTTTGGTGACAGTACAACATATGTGTAATACCTCTGCACCTTGCAAGTCTGTACCTTCCTGAACACCCAATCAACTGTACGAGTACAGTAAAAGAGAGCCAACGTCACCTTTTTTTATAAAAAGATAGACACAGATTTGAATTTTCCTATCAAAGTTTTTTCTATGTTCTGTGATGATACAGTATTGTAGTTAGTCGGTGTCTCACTGAGCACAAACGTCGAAACAAAAAAAATTGTTCTGTGCATTGTATCATGTAATCTGTTTATCGTATGTTTTGTATTTTTGGTCAATTTGAATCCATCTATCCATCTCTACTAGAGCCTGGACTCTAGTCCATTCTCTGGTCTAATTATTCCAATACAAGGGTGCGCATGAAATAATCATATATGATACAGTGCACATGCAAACAACAGGAATGCATAGTGGTATAACAGTCAATTGATTAGTACTATAGTATTACTTACAGCTGTACCTGGGTATGTTTCGTCATACTTTCATGTACAGCCATATATTGTATCGTGTGGAAAACTACTGTGTCTGTACCTGCACATACGTCTAACATGGCAACATGACTTGCATTATTGTCCTTCCGCATTTTTAATTTATTCTTTTTTTTCTTGTTTTGCCCTTTTTCTTTGGTGCATGTCATTGGTTAGTGAGAGATTATTCAATCGTTTTCTCTTAAATAGTAACCTTTTTCTTTCTTTTTAGGATGCTGCAACAGCATTGGGTTGCTGTTGTTGTTCTTGTTGTACAAAGTCACTAGTTTCTTCATCTTTAGTAGTAGTACTCATGGGAGCATTCCCTGTAATGGTTAATAATTGATCAAAATCAATGTAGGGTTCATAGTGCTCTACAGTTTTGGCGACACGATGTGTGTCAGCTGCATTCAATTTAGGTGTTAACGTATGTATCATTTCCATCGTTTCAGCTGTGGTATGTGGACTTTGCAAGATGGGAACATCCAAGCCTTGTACCATATCTAAAATGTAGGTATCGATCGGATATACATCTGGATGACCACAAACAATCATGGCAGCTTCAAAGTCAGGTTCGTTGTTGGTAAGTCGTCTTTGATATTCAGTGATGAATCCTAGTAAGACATCACTTCGTGATGCATGACATACATATAAGGTACGAGTGGGTTTATTCCGTAAATTAGATAAAAATACACCAGACGATGTCCCTACCAACATTAATTCATGTACGGTATAATGTCGAAATCGATGTTTGGCACCACTAAGTAATTTTGTACCAAACAAACGTTCCATATCCTTAATCGCAGGACAACCCAAGAATGGACGGTCAGGTATACACCCCAACAATGGGATATTCCAATTTTGTTGTAAAGCTTTTTGTAAATAATGTTGAGTTTGTGCATATTTCTCAGGCTTGACACGATTGATAATGACACCCACCACATTGACATTATGGTAGGCACAATAAATACGATTCAATTCTAATTCATCAAAGGCGCTCCCTAATCCACCATTGGCCACCAATACCATATCCGCACCTATCCAAGATGCCACTTGTGCATTACCCGCGCCCACAATCGACCCCACAGCACAATGTCCCGTACCTTCACACAATAAGACATCCGATCGTGATGTAATTTGTTCAAAGGATTCCTGAACTTGATTTTGTTGTGTTTCATTGGTAATTTTACCATCTAAATAATCACGCGTGTATCCGGGGGGTATCAACACGGGTGACATGTATCGATAGGGTAAATGGTGTAAATTAAAAAATTGTTTGGTAACAGCAACATCTTTATCGACTAGCACATCACGTTCCAAATCTTCTTCGTATACCTTGTGCGATTGTTGTCCTACAGGTTTCATGAATCCAACACGGTTTGGAAACCGTTTTTGTAATCCACTCATTAATGCTAATGATACACTTGTTTTACCAACATGTTGTCGTGTGGCTGCTACATAAATAGGTCGTCCCGGTCGTCGTTGTGCTTGCTGTTCTTGTTGGAATGCTTTGGTATTGTTCAGAATAGCATGATTGCCCACAGATGCAGCAGCTGCAGCAACAGCAGACGTACCAGAATAGGAAGAAAAGGAACGCCGTACAATCACTGTTTTTGTTGTTCTTGTGAGAGCCACCATTCTATTATAAATTTTGTATGTAATCAATGCCTTGCTTTGTCGTTGTAAAATCTAATATAAAAAGTAGAAAGACAATGGGGGATTCTATCGTACGTACCCTGATGGAGAGTGAATTGTTGTTGTTCTTTTGTTGTTTCACACGAGCAATGAACAAATGATAATTATAATCAAGTGGGACCCAACCGCGTACAGTAAGGTAGTTTTGAGAACACTCGATAAATAAGAAAAAAAAGTGTGTGAATATGTCGTATGGGAGACAAGAGCTGCGTGGTTTGGTTACAGTATTAGCGTTCCATGTCGCAGTCATCCATCCATAGCTACCACCAACCAGGGGGACATTACCCCCGCCGGTAGAGAGTATTTGCCGGCTGTCGACAGAGAAGAAAAAAATGACGACCGCTCGAGAGATGTCTGCTGACGTGTGCATGGCTATCGTAACAGGCGCTGAATGGCTGACAGTGACCAATCAAAATGGAGAAATTGTTGTTCAATAGAAGGCGGATGTCACGAAATTCCGAATTTTGACTGGCTCGAATGAATCAAATTTAGTGCAATTTCAGCCAATAAGGGAGATATTTCTGTGCAAGCAAGCAAGCGTACCACGTTACGCTCCCTCGCGCCTGCTGATCTCTCTACCTGGGGGTAGGGGTCTAACTACCACTCCCCTGAAAGGGATGCGTGGGTACCGTCGTATATTGTGAAAGTGGAGGAGCGATGGAAGTAAAAAAAATTTGCAGAATGACAAGTGACAGAAGTGGAACTATCGTACACATCCATTAGACTAGAGGGATGTTGTCTGGTTTATTGCAGATTTATGTGAAGGACCAAAAGCATTTTAGATAATAGATTATGATTTCCCCCGTGATGTTTTCTATACCTTCTTACTGTGCCTTTCTCTAGAGCCTCCTCTACCTGGTACTGGCTCTGCCTCCCAAATGCTGTGAAAGAAGCAAATGACATATATATATATATATATATTTCTAGAGTACCCTAAGTAGTGGGTGTAGTTTATGGAGTTATGCTGAGGATTCATATTTTGAATAAAAGAAATATCATTTCAGCTTTGTTCATGCAAAAACAAGAAAGGAAATTGTTTGCCACCACATTATCATCATCACCACCCCTGCTACTGCTCTCTCTCCAACAATTATTATTCTTGTGTGAGATTCTTCAACTGTCATTCTTTTTTTAGTTGTCTTTGTTTGCAAACCAAGAAATTACAACTTGATACTATATTTGCATCATATTATTGAAAAGGTGATATTAATACTTGCTCCATTATATCATGATGAGGACAATAATATATAATATATACAAAGAATACAAATGAAATCATTTTTGTGCAATTTTTGTGTCCCTATAAACTTTACATCTTGTATTCACTACTAATAGTATAAAAGTGTATCTGACTCTCTCACCACACTATACTACTAGCTCTACCACACAACAGCCATCACATGGCACCTCTATTATTTGGTAAACAACGAGTGCTGGTATAGAGTATTCTTTTTGCCAGTCCTGTCCCACTTTTTGTTGAAAAGAAAGAGAGAGCAGATAAAGGTACAGGACTTTAAAGATTACACAACCAATAAAGATTAAGACAAAGGTATGATTCCTCAGGTTTGTATCTTTGAAAGTGTCATGAATTATGAAGTTCTTACTTGACCAACTAGAGTATGCACTATGATTCCTAGTATTGTAGTTGGAAGAATATATTCTGCAAAAATGGGAGATAGACAAAAAGTAAAATGAATAAAATACC